>VOQZ01000318.1:0-32269 GCA_008079305.1 Phytophthora palmivora | reverse complement strand
AGATTAGTGACACCTTGAGTGGGACGTGATATATGTATTGACATACGATCTATACATGTATCCAGATCCGAGAGCTGGGAAGATCTCGTATGGATATGGATGATGGGGACTTGCATGATTGTAATAGGGTGCAACAGTATGTCTATATACACTGTGGAAACTGGTGATCTAACCTAGATGTCCAGATCTAGGCTGTAATCTATATCCGTGAAGACCAGATCGGTTCGTATATGCAGGTCCATGCAGGAACTTGGATCAAAGCTCATGAACCTAGATCCATAGGCGGATCCGAGTGATCCGGGATCTAGGGATATTATGGCAAAGATGAACGATGATTGGGGGATTAACGGCATGGAATAAGCTCGGATATGTTATACTTATGATTATCACGAAGTATTTGCCACCGGATCATGCATGGAAACCCTAGATCAACAAGATCAGGAGATCTAGCCGATCTGAGATTGGATCAGCGTGATCTAGCTTTTTAAGGCATGATCTGACTCGGGAGACGTGATCTGGACATTACGGACATTTACGGTGGATGATTACGATATGGAGAGGAGAAGCCAGATCACAACATTGCGACTAGTGATCTAATGTTTATGGTTCAGATCCAAGGGGATCTGCAAAGATGTCGACTGCCAGGATGGTGAGGACAAGAAAGGACAAGGATCAGGATAGCGTAATCAGTCGATGTGTCGTTAAGGATAGGATACAGGATGGGATAGGTCTTAACATTAAATCAGAACCGAATTTGCATCGTACGACACAAGTGCTTCGCTACGCGCCTGGAGGAAACGGGAACTACATTGGCCCTACGGTATTAATAGCGATTTAGGTGTATAGATCTAGGGTGGTTGATAATATCTAGATAATATATTGGCTAGATCCAACCTCCAGTATCTTACCCTAAGTGCAGATCCAAGATCCGGTATTAATGCTTAGCGGTAGATCTTCGGTTCTCAACGATCAGATCGCGCTATAGGAAGCGCCAAGCAATCAAAGGACCCCGCGTAAAGGGAAATCAATACTAAAGGAATTACTACAAGGCCGGATCCAGATCTAGGCCGCCGGATCCAAGCTTGATCTAATCGCTTGGACTCCGGATCTACTACTGGCGAGTGGTGTGAAGACTTCCACGCCTACTCTACGACCCCAACGTCACGCCAAGACGTTCAACCAACACCGATCGAGCAACTTAGCAGTCACCAAGAGAGGAAGATCCAGCCCAACCGACGGGTACACAAGGTGAGCAAGTTCAGCAGATCACGGATCATCGGAGGACCCCCTTCGTTAGTCGGTGTCCGGGCATTGGTGGGAAGTGGATCTAGCGATCTCGCAGATTTTGCTGATCCCGCTACCACCACAATGGTGCGCGTGCCCGGATCTGTTGGTGACTCGGATTTCACCGTGAGTCTCAAGAAAGATTTCAAGTGAAGGTTGAACAAGGGGAACAAGCGTCATCGGACCTCGGATCGACGATGATGCCGTGAATGAATCAAGATCCGCGGATCAGCAGAGCGCTAGGAGGAACTCTGCTGACGGAAGAGAGGGCGATCTGGATCCAGATCCAGATCTAGAAGAAAAACCTCTACCTCCACAGGTCCCCACGGGGACCCCGACGGATCTCGACGCAAGTCGAGATCCGTCAACAAAACAAGGGAAGGCGAAAGTGGAACCGTACAAATTGGTCGGATCTCCAGTCGAGCCTTCACCATATCCATCCAGGGATCCTCCAGTCTCTAGATCCGATAAAAAGAAGCCGAAGAAGAAGCTAACGCGGAAGAAGATGAAGGCTCCAGAGATTGACGACGAAGATCAGATCGGATCTAAACCTAGATCCAGATCGGGACAAGGCTGGTCAGACGAAGATCTGGAGAATCTATTAACCACAAAGAACTTCGCGAGTTCCTGGATCGAGATCCCGTGATGCGGATCCTGAGGCTGAAGCAGGTCGGAGATCCAAGAGAAACCGTATCAGCTCCGATCAAGACTGCCAACAAATTAGAAGCAGTCAAGGATTTATTACGACTGTTGAAGGAAGCAGGATGACCACGGGAGCTTTCGATGCGGATGATGTCTTTGATCTAGATCTCAAGGTGATCCAGACTGCCACCAAGGATCTATTCTCCAAGCTCAAGATCCTCGTCGGCGAGATTCCCCAGACACAGATCCAGTGCCATCACCTCCGGCAAGTATTACGGATCGCCAAACGTCCTCATCACATTACGCCTCGGCTGCCGAGGACGAATCAGATCTCTCATCGGAACCAAAGCGAATGTCTCTGGGACCCTCCGGTACTTCAATGCTGGAGGCGAGATCCAAGATCCAACGTCGGAATCAGCCGAGATCCGGCCGCTCAAGGACGATCCCGACCTCCGAAGACCAGATCACAGCAGCCACGACGTCAGATGCCTCATCAGGCACCTTTACAGAAGTATTTCGAAGCAGCCATGAGTAGATTCCTGGCGGAACAGCGAGGGCCGATCATGGATCAAGGAGCGACGAAGATTCAGGATCCAGGATCACAAGATGTAGATATGGAATCTGTGAGATCTGAACGTAGCACATCTCGATGGGAGTATGATCCAGACGATATCGACTTCCCACGGCTGCTCGAGCGACGGTCGCGACCGCTACGACCGGATCAGCCGGATCAACCATGATCCAGAGAGTCCGGATCTCTGCGATCTCAGATCTCAAGGAGTTCACGGGGAAGGATCAAGACGAAGATCGAGCCAGAGCGTGGATTGGCAAAGTGAAATCGGCGTTCATGCGAGATCAAGCCTCGATGAAGAAAAATGTTTGACCTTTGCGGATCTATTGGCTGGATCCGCCAAGAATTGGTATCGGCAACTAAGCAGATCCACCCGTAATAAATGGTCGGATCTGCTTAGAGCTTTCCAAATCCAGTACTGCGGATTGGGGGTATCAGTGGCTAGACAATACTATCACGCTCGACGTCGACCAGAAGAATCTCCCCTCGATTATCTTTACCGTCTGAATGTCGCCGGATTACGTGCAAAGTTGAAGATCAAGGATGGTAATGCGAAAGATCGACGCGAACATGTGGATCACTATATCGAAACTTTGGAAGATCAAGATCTAGCTGACAGGCTGACTCTGCTACGACTATCCGACGCGGATGATCTCGAAGAAGTGCTACGAGCCCGTGAACGTGCAAAGAGCAGACAGAAGAAGCCGCGTTCGGATCTAGCAAGTACCGGCAGAAGGCAACTAATCCAGCACCTGCAGCTACGACAAAACATGTCCGCGCGGTGCAGATCCGGACCATGGAGTCTGAATCTGAGTCTGGATCCGACGGATCGGATGGATCTGACTCGGATGGAGACAATCATCGGCGGATCTACCTGGCAGCTGAGCAGGATGTCACTCCAAAAGTGGAATCTGGTATGGAGAAGGTCGAGCAAGTACCAATCACCCACAAGTCGACGGATCAACCCCACCAGATCATAGATCCCGGATCCAGAGCGGCGGATCCGATCGGAACCGTTGCTCGCACTGTGGATCTAAGAAGCATTCAGATCTAGGATGCTGGAGACGCCTACTTGCCATAAGTGTGGCAAGCGAGGACATCCGGCAGATCACTGCCTCTTTGTGTGCCGAGGGTGCGGAGAACTACATGATATGGGAAAATGTCCTATGGAAGAGTTCTACAACCAGATCCGCCAGTGGTTCAACCCAGCCAAACATGCAGGTATGCTTCCAGAATCTGCAGAAAAGATGTTAAACTAGGACGCTCGCCGGGTTGGAATCCGGTACGAGCCGAGCGCTCTAGATACTGCATCTATGCATTTGTGAACAAGAAATCGGTAGATCAGGGTAACAAGATCCCAGATCTACGCGGTAATACATGTGATCTGAATGGAAACCGTGCTGTCGCAATCTCAAGTGTCCGCCAGGCGGATGATTACTCCAGATCTGAAGTGACCATGATGGTGGACCTCCATCCAGGAGAGATAAGGGGTTACTGGAAGCAACGGATCCAGATCTGTGGTTCCAGCCCACAGATCAGGAGAATATACCAGTGATTCAAAAGCCAAGTCAGATCAAGGAGATCCGAAGATCCGAAGTTATGGATCTCTTGCCAGGAGAATCTCGGGGATATTGGAAACACTATGCCCCGGGGAAATGGTTCCGACAAGCCAAGATCACTGGTAAGATCAACAATGAGAAGGGGATCTTGCTCTTAGATACAGGCGCCGAAGTGTCCATAGTGGATACGGCCTTTGCTCGTAAGGTTGGGTGCTATATCGATACGAGCCAGATCCAAGATTGCGTTGGGATTGGCGAAAGTGTTTACAGGACAGAAGGGAGAACCCGGATCAAGATCACTATGGCTGGATCGCTGGTTTACTTTTTCGATATTTGGGTTGGAGATTTGGCAGGTCAAGATGCCATCCTGGGTATGGATTTCATGGTACCGGCGGGGATCCGACTGGATCTGGCCTATGGATCTATAAGTTTACCTGATGAGGTGCGGATCCCACTTAGTGGGCGTCGACAGCTCTACAGCGACAAGGCCAGGCTGGTAACTGTAGGAGAACATATCCAGATCGAGATCGGACAGTCAGTGGAACTTCAACTACATCTCCGGATGTCAGATCACGAGAAGTTCTGGGTTACCGGGGGGATCGTTGGGTACCTACGGTGGTAAAAGGCCTTGGGAAGAGACGGTATCTGCAGATCACCAACGTGAGCGATAAGGCGATCATATTGCAAGAAGATGTGAGAGTTGGGATCTGGCTATCGGGTGATCACATTCCCCGATGCCAGGATTTGTCTCGGTGGGGTCACGTCGGTATATGGAATGGCAAAATCTGGCTCTGGAAGCCACGGTGGAGGGAAGATCCGAGCATGATGAGATCTTGATGGAATCAACAGAGCCGATGGTGGATCGACCTTCCTACCCAGCACCTCGTGGTATCCTGAAACGACCCGAGATCTCGCAGATACAGGTAAAACCAGTGTTGACGACCGAAGATCAAACATCAGCGGGAATAGATCCGCAGGATCAGACCCTGATCCAACCGATAGAGACCGAGGTGACAAACCAAAATATGGATCAGGTAAAGGCGGACGATTTGGATCCAGTGACTGGAGGATCAGCTGAAAGAGATCCACCCGGACAGTTATCTATCCCGATACAGGAGGCGTCCCCAGAGGATCGAAGGAATTCCCCAGATCAAGAGCCGGATCCGGAGGTACATTACCATGAAGGTAATGATCTGTATGCGGAAGATGTAGATCAAGAGATGGCGATCCTTCCAGAGATCAACCCCACCACGGATGAGGTGAAGATTGAGGATATCCAAGTTGGAGATCCGGGATCCAGACTACGGCGGAGATCGAACGATTACGTCAGAAGATCTGGAACTATCGACATCTTCTCATCGGAAAGGGAAATGCTCTACCGCCGGCCGCAAGAGGTGTGGTGTGTGATATCGATGTGGGAGATGCTAGGCCAATCGCCCAACGAGTGAGGAAGATCGCACCTCGATTCCGCGAGAAGTTATCAGATCTGATCAAGGGATTATTATCAGCTAAGATGATCAGTTATTCCAGATCACCCTGGGCCTCACCGATCGTGGTGATCGTGAAGAAAAATGGGGTGGACATCAGGCTGTGTATTGATTATCGCCTAGTCAATAGTCTTACTCAACTGATGGTCTACCCTATGCCCCTGATCAACGATCTTCTGGAGGATCTGGATAAAGTCCTGTGGTATTGCTCTTTAGATATGGCCAGTGGATTCTGGGTGGTGACTATGACAGATCGAGCTCGAGCGATCTCAGCTTTCGTTACCCCATTCGGACTATTCGAATGGAATCGTATGCCGTTCGGCTTGAAGAATGCGCCGCAGATCTACCAACGTCTGATCGACAACGCCTTATATGGATTCACCCGGATCCCACCTCCTGGATCAGATCCAAGATCCACAGATGTGTTTGAAGTGGGAGAAGCCGATGATCCAGACAAGCCATCAGTGATCGGGCGCAGATCGTATATCGATGACATCCTCATACCAGCGGGTAGCTGGGATCAACTATGTGATCGAGTGGACGCCCTACTGGAGGCGTGTGATAAATGGAACCTGTCGATCAGTGTGGTGAAGAGTTTCTGGGTATGAATAAAGTGGAATATCTGGGTCATCGCGTTTCGAAAGATGGACTGGAGGCGAATCCCAAGGATCTAGCGGCATTAACGGATCTAGCGTTTCCTGGATCGCTGAGATCGATGCAATCTTTTCTGGGCAGCTTGAATTATTACAGTCGATTTATCGAAGACTATGCTATCTACGCAGCCGTGCTGTACGAGTTGAGGGAGGTCGACTTCGCCGCAATGTCCAAGGATGATGTGCGGATCCAGATCAAGCGAAGTATGGAACATAAAGGGTTGGATCAACTAGATCTGAAGGAAGATCCTGGATCGGACCTGGCATTAAAGCCTACGGGGCCGTCGGATCCAGGAGAACTAGATGGAGTCAAGATGGATCCACGATGGATTCGTGCTCATCGGGCCTTCGAGACACTCAAATCGAAGATCGCATCCACTCCGATCCTACGCCATTTTGATATGGATCGGGAACCTGTGGTGATCGTATATGCGAGTGATTGGGCGATCTCGGCAGCTCTCGTGCAAGAGTATGACCAGATCTACTACCCGATCACCTTCGTGAGCCGGACGTTGAAGTCGAACGAGCTGAATTACAGCCCAGTGGAGAAAGAAGTGTTGGCGTTGCTAAGGATCCTAGATCTCGGATATAACATGTTGGTGGGACGCCGGATCCGGGTGCTGACTAGATACTCCACGTTGGCCTGGTTATTTAGATCGACCGGATTACAAGGGCGATTAGGCCAATGGGCGTCACTGCTATCACCGTGGACATTAGAGATTGTGAAGTGCGTTAAAGGAGAAGAAGAGATCCTAGGGGTGATTGCGGCTAGTATCACGCCCAGATCCATGGTGGATGAAGCGTTGATCCAGATCTCGCCAAGAAAGAGCCACGACGGAAGATCCAAGCTCCGATTCCTGTGATCCAAGCGGATGAGGAGCTGTATGTTGTCAGTTTCGATGGATCAGCCCGCGTGAAGCGTGGAGGTGGCGCATACAGTGCGATCTTGTGGAAGTTGCCTGAATGGACGGTGATCCAGGCCAGATCGGCCTATGCGGAAGATCTTACCGTCAATGAAGCTGAATATCATGGGTTGTTACTATGTCTGGATCTGTTGAATACCGTGGATCGCAAACGAGTGGTGTTCTGCGGCGACTCTAATCTGGTGATCCGACAAGTCAGGGGTGAGATCGAGTGTAAGGCACCCGGTCTGACCTTACTCAAGCAAAGGGCTTTAGATCGTCTGAGGGACTGGCCAGATCACGAACTTGTGCATGTGAAACGAGATTGGAACGGCAGTGCGGACAGTTTGGCTAGTGCAGCGCTACAGCGACAAGGTGGAGTGAAGATCGAGTCGGATGAGGATAAGCAGGATCTGATCACGTTGAACCGATTGGATGAGGTATTGGTAGTCAAGAGGACGGATCAAGCAGCCCAGATCACGGCGGTAGTGACTCGATCAGGCCTGCGATCTACGACGCGGACGATTTCGGATCCGCGATCATTACGGAAGAAATAGTTCGAGATCTCAGGATCGATCGGATCCGACAAGCCCAAGACGAGGAGGCGTGGATCTCGGGATTGAAGAAATATCTGAATGGAGACCTACAAGATCTGACTCAGCAAGAAGCCAAATCATATGCTAATCTAGCAGCCGATTATGATTTGGATCACCATGATCTACTGTTCTACTGTCCCTCCACGAGACCGACGGATGCAGATCGAGATAAGCTGATGCGACTAGTGATCCCGGAAACCCTATATCAGGACATACTACATCACTACCATGTGAGCCTAGAAGGCGGACATCAAGGGATCGGTCGAACTTATCAGCGGATCCGGGATCACTTCCATTGGAGAGGTCTGTATAAGAGTGTCCAAAGATACGTGGGTGAGTGTGTGGATTGTGAGACTGGTAAGAGTAAACCTCGGATCCAAGGAGAGTCGCCAGGTAACCTTCAGGCAACATATCCGTTCCAGATCATAGCTATGGATCATATCCCGTCGTTGCCCAGATCACATAAAGGGAATACCGAATTGTTGATCTTCGAAGATCTATTCTCTGGATATGTGATCGCGAAAGCCAGCTCATCAAGGACTGCTCAGACTGTCGCCGAATCATACGAGGAATGTGTCTTCCGGCGATTTGGGGCCAGCGAGGCGATTAGGCATGATCGTGAACCAGGATTTATGTCCGATTTTTTCCGAGCGTTTAATAAGATCTTGGGTCAACGTCAGCGTGCCACGATGGCATATCGGCCCCAAGCTAATGGATCTGCAGAACGCATGGTCCAAACCACAACTCGGGCGATTAAGATGTATGTGCAGGATCTGGATCAACGAGATTGGGACGAGTATGCCGAGAGGATTACCTTCGCGATCAACACCGCGCATGATCGGATCCGAGGAGAAACACCTTTTTATATGGTACATGGGTGGGATCCTAGATCCACATTGGAGGCGGTGATCCCGGTAGGGAGTACGCGAAGACATGATCGGGATCCGCGGCGATGGAGGTATCAGATCCAGCGGTATTATCAACAGGTTCGGGAACAGGTTAATCAACGACTGCGAGAGGCGATCTCAGATCGAGCGGATCTACACAACCAGGAGATCCGTCCGCATCAGATCGAAGTCGGATCTCGAGTGTGGTTATATCTCGATCGCGTGAAAGAAGGATATGCTAAGAAGTTGGCACACTTGTGGCATGGACCATTCCGGATTGTGGAGAAAGTTGGTGAACATGCGGTGAAATTGGATATCGCCGGATCCGGCTATCATATCTTCCCTATGGTACACGTGAACAAGTTGAAGCTCGTGAAAGAATATCCAGATCGACCACTAATGCGACTCAATGTGGAGAATCAAGATCGTCTGGATTTTGATGAAGATCTATTACCGGGGGATAGCTGGATCCAAGATCGCGATCCCGATGAGTATGAAGTGGAAAAGATCACAGATATGAGATCAGGGAGAAGAACGAGATATGGACGGATCTATCGAGAATTTCTCGTACACTGGCGAGGATATGACGATCCAACGTGGGTGGATGAAGCAGATCTCAACTGTGGCGCTCTGTTACATGAGTTTCTGCGAGATCGCACGAATCATAATCGATTCGGTGTGATGCAATTGATGCAATCTCACGAGGAATCGTGAGGTCGCAATCAACGACAACAAGCTGGTTGTTGTCGTGGTGAAATTGGTTGAAGGATCTACATGAGGGGTGTAGATCGGAGGAATGGGCATACATATATACATGTGGGATATGGCGATGATGGAAGATCAAGTCTCGGGAACTAAAGATCCTAGCTGATCGAAGTCGGTTATGATCCTATGAGGATGGATCGAGGTAAATGGGAAGCAGGCGAGTCAAGATCACCGGAAATATATTGAAGGATGTTATGAAAAGATATAGATCAAGCATGAAGAGCTAATCACTACGATCTAGCTACTGGCCGGAGGCTGTGCCACTTGAAGACCGAAGAACTTGCGATCCAGGCGAGGGAGATGACGCGCAGGGTGATCCGCAGTGTGATCCCGATAGTGGTTGCGCCAGGGATCTGCTGTGTCGGCCTCGGCTAACGCCTCCAGCAGATCGGCGGGTTCCCGGCGATTAAGCTGAGGATCGGCCAGATTAGCACGCCTGGCCTCGATCCCGGGATACCAAGCCACCTCATCAGTCCGCTTTGGGAAGTGGAGGAAGAATGGATCCAAAAGTAGATCCAGATCACACCACCCCTCGATCATAGCCTGGATCAACGTGAGCAACATGCGCTTCCATCGATTTCCGGCGTGTGATCTGCGGTTATTGCGCTGCTTGGCGAAGGATCCCAGCCACGGCGACTGTGCGATCATAGCAGCAGTGATCGGGAATTTATGTGTCGACTCCCAGTACGCGATCAGCTCGGAAGCTTCAAAATCGCGGTACTGTCGGAGGAAGATCCCGAGTCGACCACCAACATCGGCCTCGAAAGAGATCGGAGGTAGGGTGTTTCGGATCACCCGCCATGGCTCCGCCGCTTGCAAGGCCTTGACATTGGCCTCCGTGATCAGATGACCACAGAACGCAGGAGCAGTCGGAGAGGTGAAGATCGTCGGCCGGTGAGGGAAGATCCAGTCTGGCCGGAATGGCAGGATCGGGAACAAGAAGTTCACAGTCATGGTAATCAGAGTTTGATTAGCCAACCGAGACTCGATCCACGGATCTATGTCGGCGGCAGCCATAACTCGGACAATCCGCCGGCCGGGGATACACCGACCCTCAGGGAATGGAACCTGAGGGACGAAGGTGATCCGAGGAGGCCGATGTCCAGGGGGCGGATTGGCCGGACCAGACCCGCCTGTGGGGCCAGATCCGTTGCCCTGGTCTCCGGATCCAGCATCAGAGTTCGAATCATCGGATCCACCTGGAGATCCGCTGGATCCGGCTGCAGATCGGCGTTGGGGAGACGCATGATCTCGACGGCGAGCTTCAGATCGGGACTGGGAAATGGCCATCAAAGTTTGAGCCTCATAGAGGTCATCGGCCACTTCAGCGTCCTCCTCTTCCTCATCCTCCTCTTCATCGGATCCGGATCCGACCTCAATCACCTCGCCTGAAGATCGACTGCGTTCAACATCTTTGGAGGGCGGGGTTGATGCTTGATCTGGAGAGGGCGATCGCCCTTCAGCAGATCCCCCACCCAAATCAAACTCAGATTCGTCCTCCTCATCCATGGACTCATCGTCCGCCTCGAGAGGAACAGACCGCTTCTTCGGAGGCCGTGATGGAGAGGGTGAGGTGGATCTGCTGCGAGATCGCTTTGATTTGGAGGCATCAGCACTCCGATCCTCATTGCCCGAAGTCTCCGCAGAAGGAGAGCGTGGGATCCCTCCCGCGGGCTGATCCGTGTCGGATCCGGGATCCAGACGCAATTGGGTTTGAGGAGGAGGCGCCCCGATTGTGGCCGAGATGGATGTGAGGCGTTGGAAGGCAGCGGTGTATTCGTGACGGAGGGCATCCCGTTCACGGACCACTTTGCCCAGATCTCGAGAAAGCGTACGGATCTGAGCCTGATTCTCCGTGATGGTACGCTCCCGATCCGCATAAGCTTTCTGGGCTACCTCCACATCATGACGCGCACGGGTTAAATCACCCTCCAACGTCTGCAGCTGGGTCGTATCCGAAGCCGATCTGGCCCGGTGGGCTGCCAGATCCGACTGTAATAACCCCAGAGTCCGCTGCGCAGACAGGATCTCAGCATCCCGCGCACGGATCTGATCTTGTAGAGAGTCGCGCTCTCGAGTAATCTGGTCAAGATCGGCTTGAGTGGGGCCCACAGATTGGGGATCCGCCTGCGAAGATTGCGGATCGGGACCTGAAGACCTGCGATCGTCGCGATCGGAGCGAGATAGGAGCAGTTCTGCCTCGACCCGATCCAGCTCAGATCGAGTCCGGCGCAAGCTCTCCTCAGTCGCTGATAATGCAGATTCCGCATCCTCCCGACTCCGATCTAGGTCGTGATTGGCCTGCTGAAGATCCAGGATCTCCCCGCCGGCTTGTGTCATCTCGGACGTGAGATGACGGATCGTGGACTCCAGACGGCCTCGATCTTGGCTCAGGTCATCGATGTGTGCTTCCAGTTGATGGATCTCGTCGGATCGACGATCAAGATCTCGGTTGAGATCGACGATCTGGGCCTCTAGGGCCGAGATCTCGGGTGCAGGCTGTGGCGGCTCCAGACCGATAATGCGATCGGATTCCAAGGAGGATTGGAGAGCATCACGCTCTTCTCGAAGACGATGAACTTCAGCCCGATAGCGCCCGATCTCTCGACCTTGGGTAGCGCACATCAACTCGAGCGATTCGAGAGAACAAACATGCTCACGATTTCGATCCACGGCCTCATCGGCCCGGCGGGTGGCCAGCCGTAGTTCGTCGCTCAAACGCAACACCCGGCGACGCAAGGCGACCATAGATCGACGCAAATCTTCAGGTGAACCCCCAGTGGGCCCACTAATCTCGGATCGAGGAGAAGGAGGATCGTGGCGGCCAGATCCATGCTGTGATCCATTGTGGCCGTGATCCGACATAGTTGGTTGAAGAGGTGGAGAGGCTTGAGCTTGGCAAGGTGATTTGCAGAATGGACGCAGTGAAGTTGTTGTGCAACCACAACTGACGACCAGGAGGCGGCTGTGGTGAAGTGGATTTGAAAGATTTGGCATCGGAGTATCCAGGAAAGATCCGATTTGGACGTGATCGGACCTGACGTGATGTGATTGGAGTAGATGACGAACTGATGTGGGTGGATCTGGTTGCGGATCCAGTTGATGGATAAGATTGATGGAGATTAGTGACACGTTGGGTGGGACGTGATAGATGTATTGACATACGATCTATACATGTATCCAGATCCGAAGAGCTGGGAGGATCTCGTATGGATATGGATGATGTGGGACTGGCATGGTTGTAATATGGGTGCAACAGTATGTCTATATACACTGTGGAAACTGGTGATCTAAGCCTAGATGTCCAGATCAAGGGTGTAATCTATATCCGTGAAGACCAGATCGGTTCGTATATGCAGGTCCATGCAGGGAACTTGGATCAAAGCTCATGAACCTAGATCTACAGGCGGATCCGAGTGATCCGGGATCTAGGGATATTATGGCAAAGATGAACGATGATTGGGGGATTAACGGCATGGAATAAGCTCGGATATGTTATACTTATGATTATCACGAAGTATTGCCACCGGATCATTCATGGAAACCCTAGATCAACAAGATCAAGGAGATCTAGCCGATCTGAGATTGGATCAGCGTGATCTAGCTTTATTAAGGCATGATCTGACTCGGGAGACGTGTGATCTGGACATTACGGTGGATGATTATGATATTGGAGGAAGGAGAAGGCCAGATCACAACATTACGACTAGTGATCTAGTGTTTATGGTTCAGATCCAAGGTGATCTGCAAAGATGTCGACTGCCAGGATGGTGAGGACAAGAAAGGACAAGGATCAGGATAGCGTAATCAGTCGATGTGTCGTTAAGGATAGGATACAGGATGGGATAGGTCCTAACATTAAATCAGAACCGAATTTGCATCGTACGACACAAGTGCTTCGCTACGCGCCTGGAAACGGGAACTACATTGGCCCTACGGTATTAATAGCGATTTAGGTGTATAGATCTAGGGTGGTTGATAATATCTAGATAATATATTGGCTAGATCCAACCTCCTAGTATCTTACCCTAAGTGCAGATCCAAGATCCCGGTATTAATTGCTTAGCCGGTAGATCTTCGGTTTCTCAACGATCAAGATCGCGCTATAGGAAGCGCCAAGCAATCAAAGGACCCCGCGTAAAGGGAAATCAACACTACAAAGGAATTACTACACGGCCGGATCCAGATCTAGGCCGCCGGATCCAAGCTTGATCTAATCGCTTGGACTTCGGACCTACTACTGGCGAGTGGTGTGAAGACTTCCACGCTACTCTACGACCCCAGCGTCACGCCAAGACGTTCAACCAACACCGATCGAGCAACTTAGCAGTCACCAAGAGAGGAAGATCCAGCCCAACCGACGGGTACACAAGGTGAGCAAGTTCAGCAGATCACGGATCATCGGAGGACCCCCTTCGTTAGTCGGTGTCCGGGCATTGGTGGGAAGTTGGATCTAGCGATCTCGCAGATTTTGCTGATCCCGCTACACCACACAGGTATGCTCCCGGAATCTGCAGAAAAGATGTTAAACTAGGACGCTCGCCGGGTTGGAATCCGGTACGAGCCGAGCGCTCTAGATACTGCATATATGCATTTGTGAACAAGAAATCGGTAGATCAGGGTAGCAAGATCCCAGATCTACGCGGTAATACATATGATCTGAATGGAAACCGTGCTGTCGCAATTTCGAGTATCCGCCAGGCGGACGATTATTCCAGATCTGAAGTGACCATGATGGTGGACCTCCATCCAGGAGAGATAAGGGGTTACTGGAAGCAACAGGATCCAGATCTGTGGTTCAAGCCCACAGATCAAGAGGATATGCCAGTGATCCAGAAGCCAAGTCAGATCAAAGAGATCCGAAGATCCGAAGTCATGGATCTCTTGCCAGGAGAATCTCGGGGATATTGGAAACACTATGCCCCGGGAAAATGGCTCCGACAAGCCAAGATCGCTGGTAAGATCAACAATGAGAGGGGGATCTTGCTCTTAGATACAGGCGCCGAAGTGTCCATAGTGGATACGGCCTTTGCTCGTAAGGTTGGGTGCTATATCGATACGAGCCAGATCCAAGATTGCGTTGGGATTGGCGAAAGTGTTTACAGGACAGAAGGGAGAACCCGGATCAAGATCACGATGGCTGGATCGCTGGTTTACTTTTTCGATATTTGGGTTGGAGATTTAGCAGGTCAAGACGCCATCCTGGGTATGGATTTCATGGTACCGGCGGGGATCCGACTGGATCTAGCCTACGGATCTATAAGCTTACCGGATGAGGTGCGGATCCAGCACAGTGGGCGTCGGCAGCTCTATAGCGACAAGGCCCGGCTGGTAACTGTAGGAGAACATATCCAGATCGAGATCGGACAATGAGTGGAACTTCAACTACATCTCCGGATGTCAGATCACGAGAAGTTCTGGGTCACTCGGGGGGATCGTTGGGTACCTACGGTGGTGAAAAGCCTGGGAAGGAGACGGTATCTGCAGATCACCAACGTAAGTGATAAGGCAATCATATTGCAAGAAGATGTAAGGGTGGGGATCTGGCTAGCGGGTGATCACATTCCGCGAATGCCAGGATTTGTCTCAGTGGGATCACGTCGGTACATGGAATGGCAAAATCTGGCTCTAGAAGCTACGATGGAAGGAGAATCTGAGCATGAAGAGAGCTTGATGGAACCCACAGAGCCGATGGTAGATCGACTTTCCTACCCTGCACCTCGGGCTATCCTGAAACGACCCGAGATCTCGCAGATACAAGTAAAACCAACGTTTACGACCGAAGATCAACCATCAGCGGGGATAGATCCGCAAGATCGGACCCCGATCCAACCGGTAGAGACCGAGGTGACAAACCAAAGTATGGATCAGGCAAAGTCGGATGACTTGGATCCGGTGATTGGGGGATCAGCTAAAGGAGATCCCGGACAGTTATCGACCCCGATACAGGAGGCGTCGCCAGAAAATCAGAACAATTCCCCGGATCCAGAGGTACATTACCATGAAGGTAACGATCTGTATGCGGAAGATGTGGATCAAGAGATGGCGATCCTCGATGAGGTGAAGATTGAGGATATCCAAGTTGGAGATCCGGGGATCCAGACAACTGCAGAGATCGAACGATTGCGTCAGAAGATTTGGAAATATCGACATCTTCTCATCGGGAAGGGGAACGCTCTACCACCAGCCGCAAGAGGTGTGGTGTGTGATATCGATGTGGGAGATGCTAGACCAATCGCCCAAAGAGTGAGGAAGATCGCCCCTCGATTTCGCGAGAAGTTATCGGAGCTGATTAAGGGATTATTATCAGCTAAGATGATCAGCTATTCCAGATCACCCTGGGCCTCACCGATCGTGGTGATCGTGAAGAAGAATGGGGTGGACATCAGGCTGTGTATTGATTACCGCCTAGTCAATAGCCTTACTCAACTGATGGCCTACCCTATGCCCCTGATCAACGATCTTCTAGAAGATCTGGATAAAGTCTTGTGGTATTGCTCCTTAGATATGGCCAGTGGATTCTGGGTGGTGACTATGACAGATCGAGCTCGAGCGATCTCGGCCTTCATTACCCCATTTGGGCTATTCGAATGGAATCGTATGCCATTCGGCTTGAAGAATGCGCCGCAGATCTACCAACGTCTGATCGACAACGCCCTGTATGGATTTACCCGGATCCCGCCTCCTGGATCAGATCCAAGATCCACAGATGTGTTTGAAGTGGGAGAAGCCGATGATCCGGACAAGGCATCAGTGATCGGACGCAGATCGTATATCGATGACATCCTTATACCAGCGGATAGTTGGGATCAGCTATGCGATCGAGTGGACGCCCTACTGGTGGCGTGCGATAGATGGAATCTGTCGATCAGTGTGGTGAAGAGTTTCTGGGGTATGAATAAAGTGGAATATCTAGGTCATCGCGTTTCGAAAGATGGACTGGAGGCGAATCCCAAGGATTTAGGGGCATTAACGGATCTAACGTTTCCTGGATCGTTGAGATCGATGCAGTCTTTTCTGGGAAGTCTGAATTATTACAGTCGGTTTATCGAAGACTACGCTATCTACGCAGCCGTGTTGTACGAGTTGAGGGAGGTCGATTTCGCCGCGATGTCCAAGGATGATGTGCAGATCCAGATCAAGCGAAATATGGAACCTAAGGAGTTAGATCAGCTGGATCTGAGGGAAGATCCAGGA
The DNA here is from genome assembly GCA_008079305.1 of Phytophthora palmivora. Classification (NCBI taxonomy): domain Eukaryota; phylum Oomycota; class Peronosporomycetes; order Peronosporales; family Peronosporaceae; genus Phytophthora; species Phytophthora palmivora. Next base: position 15,726 of record VOQZ01000318.1, on the reverse strand, counting down.
CTGGATCGGACATTAAAGCCCACGGAAACATCCGATCCTGGAGTACTGGATAGAGAACAGGTTGATTCGCGATGGATCCGTGCTCATCGGGCATTCGAGACGCTCAAATCGAAGATAGCATCCACCCCAATATTACGTCATTTTGATGCGGATCGAGAAGCTGTGGTGATCGTATATGCAAGTGATTGGGCGATCTCGGCAGCTCTCGTGCAAGAGTATGACCAGATCTACTATCCGATCACTTTCGTGAGCCGGACGTTGAAGTCGAACGAGTTGAATTACAGCCCAGTGGAGAAAGAAGTGTTGGCGCTGCTAAGGAGCCTGGATCTCGGATATAACATGTTGGTGGGACGTCGGATCCGGGTGCTGACTAGACACTCCACGTTGGCCTGGTTATTTAGATCGACCGGATTACAAGGGCGACTGGGCCAATGGGCGTCACTGCTATCACCGTGGACATTAGAGATGGTGAAATGTGTTAAAGGAGAAGAAGAGATCCTAGGAGTAATCGCGGCTAGTATCACGCCCAGATCCATGGTGGACGAAGCGTTGATCCAGATCTCGCCTAAGAAAGAGCCACGACGGAAGATCCAAACTCCAATCCCTGCGATCCAAGCAGATGAGGAGCTGTATGTAGTTGTGGTGAAGTGGATTAGAAAGATTTGGCATTGGAATATCCAGGAAAGATCCGATTTGGACGTGATCGGACCTGACGTGATGTGATTGGAGTAGATGACGAACTGATGTGGGTGGATCTGGTTGTGGATCCAGTTGATGGATAAGATTGATGGAGATTAGTGACACGTTGGGTGGGACGTGATAGATGTATTGGCATACGATCTATGCATGTATCCAGATCCGAAGAGCTGGGAAGATCTCGTACGGATATGGATGATGTGGGACTTGCATGATTGTAATATGGGTGCAACCGTATGTCTATATACACTGTGGAAATCGGAGATCTAAGCCTAGATGTCCAGGTCTAGGCTATAATCTACATCCGTGAAGACCAGATCGGTTCGCATATGCGGGTCCAGGCAGGGAACTTGGATCAAGGCTCCTGGACCTAGATCTATAGGCGGATCCGAAGTGATCCGGGATCTAGGGATATTATGGCAAAGATGAACGATGATTGGGGGATTAACGGCATGGAATAAGCTCGGATATGTTATACTTATGATTATCACGAAGTATTGCCACTGGATCATGCATGGAAACCCTAGATCAAGGAGATCAAGGAGATCTAGCCGATCTGGAATTGGATCAGCATGATCTGGCTTATTAAGGCATGATCTGACTCGGGAGACGTGTGATCTGGACATTATGGTGGATGATTACGATATTGGAAAGAGGAGAAGGCCAGATCACAACATTGCGACTAGTGATCTAATGTTTATGGTTCAGATCCAGGGTGATCTGCAAAGATGTCGACTGCTATGATGGTGAGGACAGGAAAGGACAAGAATCAGGATAGCGTAATCAGTCGATGTGTCGTTAAGGATAGGATACAGGATGGGATAGGTCTTAACATTAAATCAGAACCGAATTTGCATCGTACGACACAAGTGCTTCGCTACGCGCCTGGAAACGGGAACTACATTGGCCCTACGGTATTAATAGCGATTTAGGTGTATAGATCTAGGGTGGTTGATAATATCTAGATAATATATTGGCTAGATCCAACCTCCTAGTATCTTACCCTAAGTGCAGATCCAAGATCCCGGTATTAATTGCTTAGCCGGTAGATCTTCGGATCAGCTATGCGATAGAGTGGACGCCCTACTGGTGGCGTGCGATAGATGGAATCTGTCGATCAGTGTGGTGAAGAGTTTCTGGGGTATGAATAAAGTGGAATATCTAGGTCATCGCGTTTCGAAAGATGGACTGGAGGCGAATCCCAAGGATTTAGGGGCATTAACGGATCTAACGTTTCCTGGATCGTTGAGATCGATGCAGTCTTTTCTGGGAAGTCTGAATTATTACAGTCGGTTTATCGAAGACTACGCTATCTACGCAGCCGTGTTGTACGAGTTGAGGGAGGTCGATTTCGCCGCGATGTCCAAGGATGATGTGCAGATCCAGATCAAGCGAAATATGGAACCTAAGGAGTTAGATCAGCTGGATCTGAGGGAAGATCCAGGACTGGATCGGACATTAAAGCCCACGGAAACATCCGATCCTGGAGTACTGGATAGAGAACAGGTTGATTCGCGATGGATCCGTGCTCATCGGGCATTCGAGACGCTCAAATCGAAGATAGCATCCACCCCAATATTACGTCATTTTGATGCGGATCGAGAAGCTGTGGTGATCGTATATGCAAGTGATTGGGCGATCTCGGCAGCTCTCGTGCAAGAGTATGACCAGATCTACTATCCGATCACTTTCGTGAGCCGGACGTTGAAGTCGAACGAGTTGAATTACAGCCCAGTGGAGAAAGAAGTGTTGGCGCTGCTAAGGAGCCTGGATCTCGGATATAACATGTTGGTGGGACGTCGGATCCGGGTGCTGACTAGACACTCCACGTTGGCCTGGTTATTTAGATCGACCGGATTACAAGGGCGACTGGGCCAATGGGCGTCACTGCTATCACCGTGGACATTAGAGATGGTGAAATGTGTTAAAGGAGAAGAAGAGATCCTAGGAGTAATCGCGGCTAGTATCACGCCCAGATCCATGGTGGACGAAGCGTTGATCCAGATCTCGCCTAAGAAAGAGCCACGACGGAAGATCCAAACTCCAATCCCTGCGATCCAAGCAGATGAGGAGCTGTATGTAGTTGTGGTGAAGTGGATTAGAAAGATTTGGCATTGGAATATCCAGGAAAGATCCGATTTGGACGTGATCGGACCTGACGTGATGTGATTGGAGTAGATGACGAACTGATGTGGGTGGATCTGGTTGTGGATCCAGTTGATGGATAAGATTGATGGAGATTAGTGACACGTTGGGTGGGACGTGATAGATGTATTGGCATACGATCTATGCATGTATCCAGATCCGAAGAGCTGGGAAGATCTCGTACGGATATGGATGATGTGGGACTTGCATGATTGTAATATGGGTGCAACCGTATGTCTATATACACTGTGGAAATCGGAGATCTAAGCCTAGATGTCCAGGTCTAGGCTATAATCTACATCCGTGAAGACCAGATCGGTTCGCATATGCGGGTCCATGCAGGGAACTTGGATCAAGGCTCCTGGACCTAGATCTATAGGCGGATCCGAAGTGATCCGGGATCTAGGGATATTATGGCAAAGATGAACGATGATTGGGGGATTAACGGCATGGAATAAGCTCGGATATGTTATACTTATGATTATCACGAAGTATTGCCACTGGATCATGCATGGAAACCCTAGATCAAGGAGATCAAGGAGATCTAGCCGATCTGGAATTGGATCAGCATGATCTAGCCTTATTAAGGCATGATCTGACTCGGGAGACGTGTGATCTGGACATTATGGTGGATGATTACGATATTGGAAAGAGGAGAAGGCCAGATCACAACATTGCGACTAGTGATCTAATGTTTATGGTTCAGATCCAGGGTGATCTGCAAAGATGTCGACTGCTATGATGGTGAGGACAGGAAAGGACAAGAATCAGGATAGCGTAATCAGTCGATGTGTCGTTAAGGATAGGATACAGGATGGGATAGGTCTTAACATTAAATCAGAACCGAATTTGCATCGTACGACACAAGTGCTTCGCTACGCGCCTGGAAACGGGAACTACATTGGCCCTACGGTATTAATAGCGATTTAGGTGTATAGATCTAGGGTGGTTGATAATATCTAGATAATATATTGGCTAGATCCAACCTCCTAGTATCTTACCCTAAGTGCAGATCCAAGATCCCGGTATTAATTGCTTAGCCGGTAGATCTTCGGTTTCTCAAGTATCAAGATCGCGCTATAGGAAGCGCCAAGCAATCAAAGGACCCCGTGTAAAGGGAAATCAACACAAAGGAATTACTACAAGGCCGGATCCAGATCTAGGCCGCCGGATCCAAGCTTGATCTAATCGCTTGGACTTCGGATCTAGTACTGGCGAGTGGTGTGAAGACTTCCACGCTACTCTACACCCCAACGTCACGCCAAGACGTTCAACCAACACCGATCGAGCAACTTAGCAGTCACCAAGAGAGGAAGATCCAGCCCAACCGACGGGTACACAAGGTGAGCAAGTTCAGCAGATCACGGATCATCGGAGGTCCCCTTCGTTAGTCGGTGTCCGGGCATTGGTGGGAAGTTGGATCTAGCGATCTCGCAGATTTTGCTGATCCCGCTACACCACAATGGTGCGCGTGCCCGGATCTGTTGGTGACTCGGGATTTCACCGTGAGTCTCAAGAAGATGTTCAAGTGAAGGTTGAACAAGGGGAACAAGCGTCATCGGACCTCGGATCGACGATGATGCCGCTGAATGAATCAAGATCCGCGGATCAGCAGAGCGCTAGGAGGAACTCTGCTGACGGAAGAGAGGGTGATCTGGATCCAGACCTAGATCTAAAAGAAAAACCTCTACCTCCACAGGTCCCCGCGGGGACCCCGGCGGATCTCGACGCAAGTCGAGACCCGTCAACAAAACTAAGGAAGGCGAAAGTGGAACCGTACAGATTGGCCGGATCCCCGATCGAGCCTCCACCATATCCACCCAAGGATCCTTCAATCTCCAGATCCGACAAGAAGAAACCCAAAAAGAAGTCAACACGGAAGAAGATGAGGGCTCCAGAGATGGATGATGAAGATCAAATCGGATCTAAACCTAGATCCAGATCGGGACAAGGTTGGTCCGACGAAGATCTAGAGAACTTGTTCTATCACAAGGAACTTCGCGAGTTTTTGGATCGAGATCCCGTGATGCGGATCCTGAGGCTGAAGCAGGTCGGAGATCCAAGGGAACCTGTATCAGCTCCGATCAAGACTGCCAACAAACTAGAAGCAGTCAGGATCGCAAGATGTAGATATGGAATCTGTAAGATCTGAACATAGCACATCTCGATGGGAGTATGATCCAGATGATATCGACTTCCCCATGGCTGCTCGAGCGACGGTCGCGACAGCCACGACCGGATCAGCCGGATCAACCATGATCCAGAGAGTCCGGATCTCCGCGATCTCAGACCTCAAGGAATTCACGGGGAAAGATCAAGACGAAGATCGAGCCAGAGCGTGGATTGGCAAAGTGAAATCGGCGTTCATGCGAGATCAAGCCTCTGATGAAGAAAAATGTTTGACCTTTGCGGATCTATTGGCTGGATCCGCCAAGAATTGGTATCGGCAACTAAGCAGATCCACCCGTAATAAATGGTCGGATCTGCTTAGGGCTTTCCAAATCCAGTACTGCGGATTGGGGGTATCAGTGGCTAGACAATACTATCACGCTCGACGTCGACCAGAAGAATCTCCCCTCGACTATCTTTACCGTCTGAATGTCGCCGGATTACGTGCAAAGTTGAAGATCAAGGATGGTAATGCGAAAGATCGACGCGAACATGTGGATCACTATATCGAAACTTTGGAAGATCAAGATCTAGCTGACAGGCTGACTCTGCTACGACTATCCGACGCGGATGATCTGGAAGAAGTGTTACGAGCCCGTGAACGTGCAAAGAGCAGGCAGAAGAAGGCCGCATTCGGATCTAACAAGTACCGGCAGAAGGCAACTAATCCAGCACCTGCAGCTACGACGAAACATGTCCGCGCGATCCGGACGGTGGAGTCTGAATCCGAGTCCGGATCCGACGGATCGGATGGATCTGACTCGGATGGGGACAATCATCGGCGGATCTACCTGGCAGCTGAGCAGGACGCCACCACAAAAGTGGAACCTGGTATGGAGAAGGTCGAGCAAGTGCCAATCACCCACAAGCCGACGGATCAGACCCCACCAGATCATAGATCTCGGATCCAGAGCAGCAGATCCGATCGGAACCGTTGCTCGCACTGTGGATCTAAGAAACATTCAGATCTAGGATGCTGGAGACGCCTCACTTGCCATAAGTGTGGTAAGCGAGGACATCCGGCAGATCATTGCCTCTTTGTGTGCCGGGGGTGCGGGGAATTACATGATATGGGAAAATGTCCTATGGAAGAGTTCTACAACCAGATCCGCCAGTGGTTCAACCCAGCCAAACATGCAGGTATGCTTCCGGAATCTGCAGAAAGGATGTTAAACTAGGACGCTCGCCGGGTTGGAATCCGGTACGAGCCGAGCGCTCTAGATACTGCATATATGCATTTGTGAACAAGAAATCGGTAGATCAGGGTAACAAAATCCCAGATCTACGCGGTAATACATGTGATCTGAATGGAAACCGTGCTGTCGCAATTTCGAGTATCCGCCAGGCGGACGATTATTCCAGATCTGAAGTGACCATGATGGTGGACCTCCATCCAGGAGAGATAAGGGGTTACTGGAAGCAACAGGATCCAGATCTGTGGTTCAAGCCCACAGATCAAGAGGATATGCCAGTGATCCAGAAGCCAAGTCAGATCAAAGAGATCCGAAGATCCGAAGTCATGGATCTCTTGCCAGGAGAATCTCGGGGATATTGGAAACACTATGCCCCGGGAAAATGGCTCCGACAAGCCAAGATCGCTGGTAAGATCAACAATGAGAGGGGGATCTTGCTCTTAGATACAGGCGCCGAAGTGTCCATAGTGGATACGGCCTTTGCTCGTAAGGTTGGGTGCTATATCGATACGAGCCAGATCCAAGATTGCGTTGGGATTGGCGAAAGTGTTTACAGGACAGAAGGGAGAACCCGGATCAAGATCACGATGGCTGGATCGCTGGTTTACTTTTTCGATATTTGGGTTGGAGATTTAGCAGGTCAAGACGCCATCCTGGGTATGGATTTCATGGTACCGGCGGGGATCCGACTGGATCTAGCCTACGGATCTATAAGCTTACCGGATGAGGTGCGGATCCAGCACAGTGGGCGTCGACAGCTCTACAACGACAAGGCCAGGCTGGTAACTGTTGGAGAACATATCCAGATCGAGATCGGACAATCGGTGGAACTTCAACTACATCTCCGGATGTCAGATCACGAGAAGTTCTGGGTTACTCGGGGGGATCGTTGGGTACCTACGGTGGTGAAAAGCCTGGGAAGGAGACGGTATCTGCAGATCACCAACGTGAGCGATAAGGCGATCATATTGCAAGAAGATGTGAGAGTTGGGATCTGGCTATCGGGTGATCACATTCCCCGGATGCCAGGATTTGTCTCGGTGGGGTCACGTCGGTATATGGAATGGCAAAATCTGGCTCTGGAAGCCACGGTGGAGGGGAGATCCGAGCATGATGAGATCTTGATGGAATCAACAGAGCCGATGGTGGATCGACCTTCCTACCCAGCACCTCGTGGTATCCTGAAACGACCCGAGATCTCGCAGATACAGGTAAAACCAGTGTTGACGACCGAAGGTCAAACATCAGCGGGAATAGATCCGCAGGATCAGACCCTGATCCAACTGATAGAGACCGAGGTGACAAACCAAAATATGGATCAGGTAAAGGCGGACGATTTGGATCCAGTGACTGGAGGATCAGCTGAAAGAGATCCACCCGGACAGTTATCTACCCCGATACGGGAGGCGTCCCCGGAGGATCGAAGAAATTCCCCAGATCCAGAGCCGGATCCGGAGGTACATTACCATGAAGGTAATGATCTGTATGCGGAAGATGTAGATCAAGAGATGGCGATCCTTCCAGAGATCAACCCCACCACGGATGAGGTGAAGATTGAGGATATCTGTGGTGTAGCGGGATCAGCAAAATCTGCGAGATCGCTAGATCCAACTTCCCACCAATGCCCGGACACCGACTAACGAAGGGGGTCCTCCGATGATCCGTGATCTGCTGAACTTGCTCACCTTGTGTACCCGTCGGTTGGGCTGGATCTTCCTCTCTTGGTGACTGCTAAGTTGCTCGATCGGTGTTAGCTGAACGTCTTGGCGTGACGTTGGGGTCGTAGAGTAGCGTGGGAGTCTTCACACCACTCGCCAGTAGTAGATCCGGAGTCCAAGCGATTAGATCGAGCTTGGATCCGACGGCCTAGATCTGGATCCGGCCTTGTAGTAGTTCCTTTGTAGTAGATTACCCTTTACGCGGGGTCCTTTGGTTGCTTGGCGCTTCCTATAGCGCGATCTTGATCGTTGAGAAACCGAAGATCTACCGGCTAAGCAATTAATACCGGGATCTTGGATCTGCACTTAGGGTAAGATACTAGGAGGTTGGATCTAGCCAATATATTATCTAGATATTATCAACCACCCTAGATCTATACACCTAAATCGCTATTAATACCGTAGGGCCAATGTAGTTCCCGTTTCCAGGCGCGTAGCGAAGCACTTGTGTCGTACGATGCAAATTCGGTTCTGATTTAATGTTAAGACCTATCCCATCCTGTATCCTATCCTTAACGACACATCGACTGATTACGCTATCCTGATTCTTGTCCTTTCCTGTCCTCACCATCATAGCAGTCGACATCTTTGCAGATCACCCTGGATCTGAACCATAAACATTAGATCACTAGTCGCAATGTTGTGATCTGGCCTTCTCCTTCCTCCAATATCGTAATCATCCACCGTAATGTCCAGATCACACGTCTCCCGAGTCAGATCATGCCTTAATAAAGCTAGATCACGCTGATCCAATCTCAGATCGGCGAGATCTCCTTGATCTTGTTGATCTAGGGTTTCCATGCATGATCCGGTGGCAATACTTCGTGATAATCATAAGTATAACATATCCGAGCTTATTCCATGCCGTTAATCCCCCAATCATCGTTCATCTTTGCCATAATATCCCTAGATCCCGGATCACTTCGGATCCGCCTATAGATCTAGGTTCATGAGCTTTGATCCAAGTTCCCTGCATGGACCTGCATATACGAACCGATCTGGTCTTCACGGATATAGATTACACCCTTGATCTGGACATCTAGGCTTAGATCTCTGATTTCCACAGTGTATATAGACATACTGTTGCACCCATATTACAATCATACAAGTCCCACATCATCCATATCCACACGAGATCTTCCCAGCTCTTCGGATCTGGATACATGCATAGATCGTATGCCAATACATCTATCACGTCCCACCCAGCGTGTCACTAATCTCCATCAATCTTATCCATCAACTGGATCCGCAACCAGATCCACCCACATCAGCTCGTCATCTACTCCAATCACATCACGTCAGGTCCGATCACGTCCAAATCGGATCTTTCCTGGATACTCCGATGCCAAATCTTTCAAATCCACTTCACCACAGCCGCCTCCTGGTCGTCAGTTGTGGTTGCACAACAACTTCACTGCGTCCATTCTGCAAATCACCTTGCCAAGCTCAAGCCTCTCCACCTCTTCAACCAACTATGTCGGATCACGGCCACAATGGATCACAACATGGATCTGGCCGCCACGATCCTCCTTCTCCTCGATCCGAGATCAGTGGGCCCACTGGGGGTTCACCTGAAGATTTGCGTCGATCTGTGGTCGCCTTGCGTCGCCGGGTGTTGCGTTTGAGCGACGAACTACGGCTGGCCACCCGCCGGGCCGATGAGGCCGTGGATCGAAATCGTGAGCATGTTTGCTCTCTCGAATCGCTCGAGTTGATGTGCGCTACCCAAGGTCGAGAGATCGGGCGCTATCGGGCTGAGGTTCATCGTCTTCGAGAAGAGCGTGATGCTCTCCAATCCTCCTTGGAATCCGATCGCATTATCGGTCTGGAGCCGCCACAGCCTACACCCGAGATCTCGGCCCTAGAGGCCCAGATCGTCGATCTCAACCGAGATCTTGATCGTCGATCCGACGAGGTCCATCAACTGGAAGCACACATCGATGACCTGAGCCAAGATCGAGGCCGTCTGGAGTCCACGATCCGTCATCTCACGTCCGAGATGACACAAGCCGGCGGGGAGATCTTGGATCTTCAGCAGGCCAATCACGACCTAGATCGGAGTCGGGAGGATGCGGAATCTGCATTGTCGGCGACTGAGGAGAGCTTGCGCCGGACTCGATCTGAGCTGGATCGGGTCGAGGCAGAACTGCTCCTATCTCGCTCCGATCGCGACGATCGCAGGTCATCAGGTCCCGATCCGCAATCTTCGCAGGCGGATCCCCAATCTGTGGGCCCCACTCAAGCCGATCTTGACCAGATTACTCGAGAGCGCGACTCTCTACAAGATCAGATCCGTGCGCGGGACGCTGAGATCCTGTCTGCGCAGCGGACTCTGGGGTTATTACAGTCGGATCTGGCAGCCCACGGGCCAGATCGGCTTCGGATACGACCCAGCTGCAGACGTTGGAGGGTGATTTAACCCGTGCGCGTCATGATGTGGAGGTAGCCCAGAAAGCTTATGCGGATCGGGAGCGTACCATCACTGAGAATCAGGCTCAGATCCGTACGCTTTCTCGAGATCTGGGCAAGGTCGTCCGTGAACGGGATGCCCTCCGTCACGAATACACCGCTGCCTTCCAACGCCTCACATCCATCTCGGCCACAATCGGGGCGCCTCCTCCTCAAACCAATTGCGTCTGGATCCCGGATCCGACACGGATCAGCCCGCGGGAGGGATCCCACGCTCCCTTCTGCGGAGACTTCGGGCAGTGAGGATCGGAGTGCTGATGCCTCCAAATCAAAGCGATCTCGCAGCAGATCCACCTCACCCTCTCCATCGGCCTCAGAAGAAGCGGTCTGTTCCTCTCGAGGCGGACGATGAGTCCATGGACGAGGAGGACGAATCTGAGTTTGATTTGGGTGGGGGATCTGCTGAAGGGCGATCGCCCTCTCCAGATCGAGCATCAACCCCGCCCTCCAAAGATGTTGAACGCAGTCGATCTTCAGGCGAGGTGATTGAGGTCGGATCCGGATCCGATGAAGAGGAGGACGCTGAAGTGGCCAATGACCTCTATGAGGCTCAAACTTTGATGGCCATTTCCCAGTCCCGATCTGAAGCTCGCCGTCGAGATCATGCGTCTCCCCAACGCCGATCTGCAGCCGGATCCGGCGGATCTCCAGGTGGATCCGATGATTCGAACTCTGATGCTGGATCCGGAGACCAGGGCAACGGATCTGGCCCCACAGGCGGATCTGGTCCGGCCAATCCGCCCCCTGGACATCGGCCTCCTCGGATCACCTTCGTCCCTCAGGTTCCATTCCCTGAGGGTCGGTGTATCCCCGGCCGGCGGATTGTCCGAGTTATGGCTGCCGCCGACATAGATCCGTGGATCGAGTCTCGGTTGGCTAATCAGACTCTGATTACCATGACTGTGAACTTCTTGTTCCCGATCCTGCCATTCCGGCCAGACTGGATCTTCCCTCACCGGCCGACGATCTTCACCTCTGCGACTGCTCCTGCGTTCTGTGGTCATCTGATCACGGAGGCCAATGTCAAGGCCTTGCAAGCGGCGGAGCCATGGCGGGTGATCCGAAACACCCTACCTCCGATCTCTTTCGAGGCCGATGTTGGTGGTCGACTCGGGATCTTCCTCCGACAGTACCGCGATTTTGAAGCTTCCGAGCTGATCGCGTACTGGGAGTCGACACATAAATTCCCGATCACTGCTGCTATGATCGCACAGTCGCCGTGGCTGGGATCCTTCGCCAAGCAGCGCAATAACCGCAGATCACCGCCGGAAATCGATGGAAGCGCATGTTGCTCACGTTGATCCAGGCTATGATCGAGGGGTGGTGTGATCTGGATCTACTTTTGGATCCATTCTTCCTCCACTTCCCAAAGCGGACTGATGAGGTGGCTTGGTATCCCGGGATCGAGGCCAGACGTGCTAATCTGGCCGATCCTCAGCTTAATCGCCGGGAACCCGCCGATCTGCTGGAGGCGTTAGCCGAGGCCGACACAGCAGATCCCTGGCGCAACCACTATCGGGATCATACTGCGGATCACCCTGCGCGTCATCTCCCTCGCCTGGATCGCAAGTTCTTCGGTCTTCAAGTGGCACAGCCTCCGGCCAGTAGCTAGATCGTAGTGATTAGCTCTTCGTGCTTGATCTATATCTTTTCATAACATCCTTCAATATATTTCCGGTGATCTTGACTCGCCTGCTTCCCATTTACCTCGATCCATCCTCATAGGATCATAACCGATTTCGGTCAGCTAGGATCTTTAGTTCCCGAGACTTGATCTTCCATCATCGCCATATCCCACATGTATATATGTATGACCATTCCTCCGATCTACATCCCTCATGTAGATCCTTCAACCAATTTCACCACGACAACAACCAGCTTGTTGTCGTTGATTGCGACCGCACGCTTCCTCGTGAGATTGCATCACACCGAATCGATTATGATTCGTGCGATCTCGCAGAAACTCATGTAACAGGGCGCCACAGTTGAGATCTGCTTCATCCACCCACGTTGGATCGTCATATCCTCGCCAGTGTACGAGAAATTCTCGGTAGATCCGTCCATATCTCGTTCTTCTCCCTGATCTCATATCTGTGATCTTTTCCACTTCATACTCATCGGGATCGCGATCTTGGATCCAGCTATCCCCCGGTAATAGATCTTCATCAAAATCCAGACGATCTTGATTCTCCACATTGAGTCGCATTAGTGGTCGATCTGGATATTCTTTCACGAGCTTCAACTTGTTCACGTGTACCATAGGGAAGATATGATATCCGGATCCGGCGATCTCCAATTTCACCGCATGTTCTCCAACTTTCTCTATAATCCGGAATGGTCCATGCCACAAGTGTGCCAACTTCTTAGCATATCCCTCTTTCACGCGATCGAGATATAACCACACTCGAGATCCGATCTCATCTGATGCGGACGGATCTCCTGGTTGTGTAGATCCGCTCGATCTGAGATCGCCTCTCGCAGTCGTTGATTAACCTGTTCCCGACCTGTTGATAATATCGCTGGATCTGATACCTCCATCGCCGCGGATCCCGATCATGTCTTCGCGTACTCCCTACCGGGATCACCGCTTCCAATGTGGATCTAGGATCCCACCCATGTACCATATAAAAAGGTGTTTCTCCTCGGATCCGATCATGCGCGGTGTTGATCGCGAAGGTAATCCTCTCGGCATACTCGTCCCAATCTCGTTGATCCAGATCCTGCACATACATCTTAATCGCCCGAGTTGTGGTTTGGACCATGCGTTCTGCAGATCCATTAGCTTGGGGCCGATATGCCATCGTGGCACGCTGACGTTGACCCAAGATCTTATAAACGCTCGGAAAAAATCGGACATAAATCCTGGTTCACGATCATGCCTAATCGCCTCGCTGGCCCCAAATCGCCGGAAGACACATTCCTCGTATGATTCGGCGACAGTCTGAGCAGTCCTTGATGGGCTGGCTTTCGCGATCACATATCCAGAGAATAGATCTTCGAAGATCAACAATTCGGTATTCCCTTTATGTGATCTGGGCAACGACGGGATATGATCCATAGCTATGATCTGGAACGGATATGTTGCCTGAAGGTTACCTGGCGACTCTCCTTGGATCCGAGGTTTACTCTTGCCAGTCTCACAATCCACACACTCACCCACGTATCTTTGGACACTCTTATACAGACCTCTCCAATGGAAGTGATCCCGGATCCGCTGATAAGTTCGACCGATCCCTTGATGTCCGCCTTCTAGGCTCACATGGTAGTGATGTAGTATGTCCTGATATAGGGTTTCCGGGATCACTAGTCGCATCAGCTTATCTCGATCTGCATCCGTCGGTCTTGTAGAAGGGCAGTAGAACAGTAGATCGTGGTGATCTAAGTCGTAATCGGCTGCTAGATTAGCATATGATTTGGCTTCTTGCTGAGTCAGATCCTGGAGATCTCCATTCAGATACTTCTTTAATCCCGAGATCCACGCCTCCTCGTCTTGGGCTTGTCGGATCCGATCGATCTTGAGATCTCGAACTATTTCCTCCCGTAATGATCGCGGATCCGAAGTCGATTGCGTCGTAGATCGCGAGCCTGATCGTGTCACTACCGCCGTGATCTGGGCTGCCTGATCCGTCCTCTTGACTACCAATACCTCGTCCAATCTGTTCAACGTAATCAGATCCTGTTTATCCTCATCCAGTTCGATCTCCACTCCACCTTGTCGTTGTAGCGCTGCACTAGCCAAACTGTCCGCACTGCCGTTCCAATCTCGTTTCACATGCACAAGTTCGTGATCTGGCCAGTCCCTCAGACGATCTAAAGCCCTTTGCTTGAGTAAGTCAGACCGGGTGCTTTACACTCGATCTCACCCCTGACTTGTCGGATCACCAGATTAGAGTCACCGCAGAATACCACTCGTTTGCGATCCACGGTACTTAACAGATCCAGACATAGTAACAGCCCATGATATTCAGCCTCGTTGACGGTAAGATCTTCCGCATAGGCCGATCTGGCCTGGATCACCGTCCATTCAGGCAACTTCCACAAGATCGCACTATATGCGCCACCTCCACGCTTCACGCGGGCTGATCCATCGAAACTGACTACATACAGCTCCTCATCCGCTTGGATCACAGGAATTGGAGCTTGGATCTTCCGTCGTGGCTCTTTCTTGGGCGAGATCTGGATCAACGCTTCGTCCACCATGGATCTGGGCGTGATACTAGCCGCAATCACCCCTAGGATCTCTTCTTCTCCTTTAACGCACTTCACAATCTCTAATGTCCACGGTGATAGCAGTGACGCCCATTGGCCTAATCGCCCTTGTAATCCGGTCGATCTAAATAACCAGGCCAACGTGGAGTGTCTAGTCAACACCCGGATCCGGCGTCCACCAACATGTTATATCCGAGATCCAGGATCCTTAGCAGCGCCAACACTTCTTTCTCCACTGGGCTGTAATTCAGCTCGTTCGACTTTAACGTCCGGCTCACGAAGGTGATCGGGTAGTAGATCTGGTCGTACTCTTGCACGAGAGCTGCCGAGATCGCCCAATCACTCGCATATACGATCACCACGGGTTCCCGATCCATATCAAAATGGCGTAGGATCGGAGTGGATGCGATCTTCGATTTGAGTGTCTCGAAGGCCCGATGAGCACGAATCCATCGTGGATCCATCTTGACTCCATCTAGTTCTCCCGGATCCGACGGCCCCATAGGCTTTAATGTCAGGTCCGATCCAGGATCTTCCTTCAGGTCTGGTTGATCCAACCCTTTATGTTCCATACTTCGCTTGATCTGGATCCGCACATCATCCTTGGACATGCGGCGAAGTCGACCTCCCTCAACTCGTACAGCACGGCTGCGTAGATAGCATAGTCTTCGATAAATCGACTGTAATAATTCAAGCTGCCCAGAAAAGATTGCATCGATCTCAGCGATCCAGGAAACGCTAGATCCGTTAATGCCGCTAGATCCTTGGGATTCGCCTCCAGTCCATCTTTCGAAACGCGATGCCCCAGATATTCCACTTTATTCATACCTCAGAAACTCTTCACCACACTGATCGACAGGTTCCATTTATCACACGCCTCCAGTAGGGCGTCCACTCGATCACATAGTTGATCCCAGCTACCCGCCGTATGAGATGTCATCGATATACGATCTGCGCCCGATCACTGATGGCTTGTCTGGATCATCGGCCTCTCCACTTCAAACACGTCTGTGGATCTTGGATCTGATCCAGGAGGTGGGATCCGGGTGAATCCATATAAGGCGTTTCGATCAGACGTGGTAGATCTGCGGCGCATTCTTCAAGCCGAACGGCATACGATTCCATTC
>VOQZ01000317.1:0-123670 GCA_008079305.1 Phytophthora palmivora | reverse complement strand
TTGATTTTGGTTTCGTCCTCATGTCACTAAAGTGATTTTCGATTTAGTGACGTGCACCTAGATAAAGCCTGGTATCTTTGCTACAAGTCTTCATGACTTGTAACCTTTATGAACACCACTAAGTTGACCATGCTTGCGTTCAATAACGTGAAGAAAACCATATGTTTTTCAAGCTAGTTTTCGAGAAAAGCATGTTTCTTGCGCTTATACAAAGTTGAAGATCTTTTTTCAGTGCTCCTGATTTGCATGCAATCGATCAGGTGTGATTGTATATGTTGCAAAATTTGAGGGGCACTTTCCAAGTTCGTTTTCAAAGGAACTGCCTACTACCCTGACGATGGAGTCGATCAGGTGCTGGAGACAAAACTGTTTTGTCACTACAGCTAGCAAATATCGGTCGCCAGCTGATGCACATAGTACTAAGTTAACGACCACAATCCGTTGATTTTGGTTTCGTCCTCATGTCACTAAAGTGAATTTTCGATTTAGTGACGTGCACCTAGATAAAGCCTGGTATCTTTGCTTACAAGTCTCTTCATGACTGTAACCTTTATGAACACCCACTAAGTTGACCATGCTGCGTTCAATAACGTGAAGAAAACCATATGTTTTCAAGCTAGTTTTCGAGAAAAAGCATGTTTCTTGCGCTTATACAAAGTTGAAGATCTTTTTCAGTGCTCCTGATTTGCCCATGCAATCGATCAGGTGTGATTGTATATGTGTTGCAAGTTTGAGGGGCACTTTCCAAGTTCGTTTTCAAAGGAACATGCCTACTATACCCTGACGATGGAGTCGATCAGGTGCTGGAGACAAACTGTTTTGTCACTACAGCTAGCAAATATCGGTCGCCAGCTGATGCACATAGTACTAAAGTTAACGACCACAATCCGTTGATTTGGTTTCGTCCTCATGTCACTAAAGTGAATTTTCGATTTAGTGACTGCACCTAGATAAAGCCTGGTATCTTTGCTTAAGTCTCTTCATGACTTGTAACCTTTATGAACACCCACTAAGTTGACCATGCTGCGTTCAATACGTGAAGAAAACCATATGTTTTCAAGCTAGTTTTCGAGAAAAGCATGTTTCTTGCGCTTATACAAAGTTGAAGATCTTTTTCAGTGCTCCTGATTTGCCCATGCAATCGATCAGGTGTGATTGTATATGTGTGCAAAATTTGAGGGGCACTTTCCAAGTTCGTTTTCAAGGAACATGCCTACTATACCCTGACGATGGAGTCGATCAGGTGCTGGAGACAAACTGTTTTGTCACTACAGCTAGCAAATATCGGTCGCCAGCTGATGCACATAGTACTAAGTAACGACCACAATCCGTTGATTTTGGTTTCGTCCTCATGTCACTAAAGTGAATTTTCGATTTAGTGACGTGCACCTAGATAAAGCCTGGTATCTTTGCTTACAAGTCTCTTCATGACTTGTAACCTTTATGAACACCCACTAAGTTGACCATGCTGCGTTCAATAACGTGAAGAAAACCATATGTTTTCAAGCTAGTTTTCGAGAAAAGCATGTTTCTTGCGCTTATACAAAGTTGAAGATCTTTTTCAGTGCTCCTGATTTGCCCATGCAATCGATCAGGTGTGATTGTATATGTGTGCAAAATTTGAGGGGCACTTTCCAAGTTCGTTTTCAAAGGAACATGCCTACTATACCCTGACGATGGAGTCGATCAGGTGCTGGAGACAAACTGTTTTGTCACTACAGCTAGCAAATATCGGTCGCCAGCTGATGCACATAGTACTAAGTTAACGACCACAATCCGTTGATTTTGGTTTCGTCCTCATGTCACTAAAGTGAATTTTCGATTTAGTGACGTGCACCTAGATAAAGCCTGGTATCTTTGCTTACAAGTCTCTTCATGACTTGTAACCTTTATGAACACCCACTAAGTTGACCATGCTGCGTTCAATAACGTGAAGAAAACCATATGTTTTCAAGCTAGTTTTCGAGAAAAGCATGTTTCTTGCGCTTATACAAAGTTGAAGATCTTTTTCAGTGCTCCTGATTTGCCCATGCAATCGATCAGGTGTGATTGTATATGTGTGCAAAATTTGAGGGGCACTTTCCAAGTTCGTTTTCAAAGGAACATGCCTACTATACCCTGACGATGGAGTCGATCAGGTGCTGGAGACAAACTGTTTTGTCACTACAGCTAGCAAATATCGGTCGCCAGCTGATGCACATAGTACTAAGTTAACGACCACAATCCGTTGATTTTGGTTTCGTCCTCATGTCACTAAAGTGAATTTTCGATTTAGTGACGTGCACCTAGATAAAGCTGGTATCTTTGCTTACAAGTCTCTTCATGACTTGTAACCTTTATGAACACCCACTAAGTTGACCATGCTGCGTTCAATAACGTGAAGAAAACCATATGTTTTCAAGCTAGTTTTCGAGAAAAGCATGTTTCTTGCGCTTATACAAAGTTGAAGATCTTTTTCAGTGCTCCTGATTTGCCCATGCAATCGATCAGGTGTGATTGTATATGTGTGCAAATTTGAGGGGCACTTTCCAAGTTCGTTTTCAAAGGAACATGCCTACTATACCCTGACGATGGAGTCGATCAGGTGCTGGAGACAAACTGTTTTGTCACTACAGCTAGCAAATATCGGTCGCCAGCTGATGCACATAGTACTAAGTTAACGACCACAATCCGTTGATTTTGGTTTCGTCCTCATGTCACTAAAGTGAATTTTCGATTTAGTGACGTGCACCTAGATAAAGCCTGGTATCTTTGCTTACAAGTCTCTTCATGACTTGTAACCTTTATGAACACCCACTAAGTTGACCATGCTGCGTTCAATAACGTGAAGAAACCATATGTTTTCAAGCTAGTTTTCGAGAAAAGCATGTTTCTTGCGCTTATACAAAGTTGAAGATCTTTTTCAGTGCTCCTGATTTGCCCATGCAATCGATCAGGTGTGATTGTATATGTGTGCAAATTTGAGGGGCACTTTCCAAGTTCGTTTTCAAAGGAACATGCCTACTATACCCTGACGATGGAGTCGATCAGGTGCTGGAGACAAACTGTTTTGTCACTACAGCTAGCAAATATCGGTCGCCAGCTGATGCACATAGTACTAAGTTAACGACCACAATCCGTTGATTTTGGTTTCGTCCTCATGTCACTAAAGTGAATTTTCGATTTAGTGACGTGCACCTAGATAAAGCCTGGTATCTTTGCTTACAAGTCTCTTCATGACTTGTAACCTTTGTGAACACCCACTAAGTCGACCATGCTGCGTTCAATAAGGTGAAGAAAACCATATGTTTTCAAGCTAGTTTTCGAGAAAAGCATGTTTCTTGCGCTTATACAAAGTTGAAGATCTTTTTCAGTGCTCCTGATTTGCCTATGCAATCGATCAGGCGTGATTGTATATGTGTGCCAAGTTTGAGGGGCACTTTCCAAGTTCGTTTTCAAAGGAACATGCCTACTATACCCTGACGATGGAGTCGATCTGGTGCTGGAGACAAACTCTTTTGTCACTACAGCTAGCAAATATCGGTCGCCAGCTGATGCACATAGTACTAAGTTAACGACCACAATCCGTTGATTTTGGTTTCGTCCTCATGTCACTAAAGTGAATTTTCGATTTAGTGACGTGCACCTAGATAAAGCCTGGTATCTTTGCTTACAAGTCTCTTCATGACTTGTAACCTTTATGAACACCCACTAAGTCGACCATGCTGCGTTCAATAACGTGAAGAAAACCATATGTTTTCAAGCTAGTTTTCGAGAAAAGCATGTTTCTTGCGCTTATACAAAGTTGAAGATCTTTTTCAGTGCTCCTGATTTGCCCATGCAATCGATCAGGTGTGATTGTATATGTGTGCAAAATTTGAGGGGCACTTTCCAAGTTCGTTTTCAAAGGAACATGCCTACTAAACCCTAAATCCTAAACCCTAAACCCTAAACCCTAAACCTAAACCACAAACCACAAACCACAAACCACAAACCCTAAACCACAAACCCTAAACCACAAACCCTACAACCACAAACCACAAACCCGACAACCACAAACCCTACAATCACATACTCTACATTTACTTACTCCACTATAACATATTCAAACTTTTATATTTACACTGTAACAATCATATTTATTCTATATCAATATACCTTACTATCATATTCTTCACAACTACATAATTCAACCTTAATATTATCAATATATATTTCCGTTTCCTATATTCTACTTCACTTATCACATACCATTTCACTTCATACTCATTTTACCACACATTTTACAACTATATACTCTTCTACTACATATTTTTCTACCATACTCTCTACAACCCCTTATATCATTATTTATTATTCTACTATTACATTCATCTACAACCTTATACTTTACTATAAATATTTTACTACTAAATTAACCTCATTTGATAATTTTACTACCGTACCCTCCACTCCAATCCTAAATTACTTCATTCTTTATATTATACAACTATATTTTTTATAATTACATTAAATATAACCACCTCCAATATACCGCATTCTTAACCACACATACTATAACTTCATACCCATTAACTACATACTTTACAAACTTATACGCTACCTTTATTTTTCTACTATCACTTTCACTACAACCATATATCCCATCATCACCAACTACTCTACAATTTTATTCATGTACATACCTATAATCTACCAACAAACATTCTACAATCACATAACCAACCGTCACCAATTCCACTGCTATACTCTACATTACTATCTTCAACTATTGCATCTTTTACAACATCATTCTGTACACATTCTTCCTCTATAATCAATACAAATTTACCACATTCCTTACCAAAATTTATTTTCCTTTATCTTACTCTACCACTACCTACTCTACTATTTCATATTAAATACTCCCCACCTTTAAAACCACATGCATTTCCTTTATCAACTTTAATATCACTTTCTCTATAACTACATACTCTACTTCCTTATACATTTTTAGCATCATTTTTATTACAACCCTCATTATTTTCAAATCTTCTTTCACTTACTATACTCTTACTCTTTTCCTACATTAAATCTATCACTACCAATTCTACTATAATATTCTTTACATACACCTTTTTCCAACAAATAATCTATACCAATTTCAATCCTTTACTCAATCTATAATATTCTACTTCGTCACCGTATTTATTATCACAAATTTCAACTTCATCATTTCATTTTTTTACTTACAATAACATTAATTCCGCTACCAACGTAAATTTTATCACTACATATTTATTACTACAATCCTTACCTTTATTCTGTATTTTTGTATATATAATTATATCGCATTTCCTGCTAACATAAATTCTATCACGACATATTCAACTATTATAATATTTACAGCGGTTTTGTAATTATTTACTTCGCACAACATTTCCGTCTTTGTTTGTATCCTGACATGACTTCGAAACCAACACCGATGATTGGGTTATTCTGGTTCTTTCTACAAATGACACAGACGCATGGAATGTGCGCATTTAGTACACGGTTAAGATTGAAAAATAATCATTTTAGGTCATGATCTCTAGGATATTAGCTTGGCTCAATTTGGCGGTTTGAAAAGGAGGTTGATGGGACTTTTAAAAGAGCGTGCTTTCTTCCCTCTATCGGAATTCGGGTAGACCTTAAGGCGTGACTCCTCTACGGTCTGGGTGGAGCTCATTTGAAAGGTGAAATGGATAACTACGGCGTATTCTTGGTTGCCACGGCAAAGGACTACAACAACCATATCTTGCCATTCGCTTTTTCTCTTTTACCTGTCGAAAACTACAATCATTGGGTGTGGTTTTTGAACATCGTGAAGGAAACCATGGGTTCTATCGAACGATTTACCGTGGTTTCTGATCGTATGAAAGGTCTCTTGTCCGCTGTCCACGACGTGAATCCAAAGGCGGAACACAGATTTTGCCTCCGACACATCAAGGGCAACATCAACAGCCATGTAATATCACTGACGGGTAAAGAACGCGGGCTTATTAATGACATGGCCCGGGCTGACTGCGAAAGTGACTACAAATTATTTGCTAAGGAACTTTCAAAAACGAAACCAGCCGCAGTCGATTATCTCAAAGGCATTGACAAAAAACACTGGGTGAAATACAAATTTCAGGAACAATTCAAACTCCCGACTTACGACGAAATTACATCTAATCTTGAGGAACAAGCAAACAGCTGGATTGGATAAGACTGTCGTAGTGCCAAGCCGATGGACGCTTTCGCTCTGTATTTCAGAAAATTGAGTGAGCTCGTGTCAGATAGGAGGCAAATGGCATCGAATTGGTTGACCAAGTTCCCTGGAACTGATCTCGTCCCGTTGCTATCTTGCGAGCGCAAACGTTTGGTCATCGCGGGAGACCGATGCAATGTAACATCATGTATGGAGGGGGCATACAACGTGAGATTTCTCGACAAGATATAGCGACCTGGATTCGTTCACCCTTGGCGCTTAGTGGACCTCCCCGCCTAAGAATGCACTTGCGGTAACTGGCAAGACACGTGTTTCCCGTGTGTTCATGCTATATCTGCTGCGGTCAGTGAAGGCCAACCACTCGACACTCTTTACGATGCTAAGCGAATGTCTATTGACTATTTCAACGAGATGTACAGAGCTCCGTTTTACCCATGGCCCACCGATGTCCCTCCCACAACGAACCCAACCGTTCGGGTACCCCCGATTCAATCAGACCCACCTGAATTAGGTAAGCGCGGTCTCAATCCTGGACCAAAGCCTAAGCACAAGCGCAAAAAAACAAAAGGTAGCAATTGAATTGGTTAAGACGCTGCTTGGTTTCCATTTCGCTAATATGCATAATTAAGTTTGATTTTCTAAACATTGTTATTTGTAAATTATTTCAAAGTTCATTAAACCCATGGGATAAATTACGTGTATGTGCATATTCGGAATATAACACACATATTAAGAATTTATTTTCGTGGATTCTCTAGCAGGTTTGAGACCTCTGTCTGTTTCGACGTTAAACGTAGAATTCCGACTGAAAAGCTTACTTTTCAGCCAATTACCTTGCGTGTGCAGTTAATTTCTTGTTTCTGTTTAGCCGTAGCGAGCATATAAAGTTTAAGTTAGTCTGACCGAAATTGAGCAAGATAATAACGAGTATTACTGAGTTCGGTATTATAGTAAAGTACTATATTTGTACTACTAAATCAAAAGCAACAGTAATACTAATTTGTACTATTAACGAAGATCGATAATAGAAGTCCAATCGAATGTAGCTAAATCCTTAGCGCGTTTTAAGTTGTCCGGTCTTGTGACTCAAACAGCATTACGAGCTAGACTAACCGGAATGGTATCGTCTCCATCGTTCTTTTCTTCTTCGTCCCACCAGCCGACTTTGTCGAGCTGCTTCTTGTGATATTGCACCTTGCTCGACAGTCGACTGGCCTCCTTTTTTGCTGCTTGACGGGCTACAGCTTTCGGCCCGCAACTACTCTTGCGCTGGAGGTGCAGCTTCAACTTAGTGCAAAGCTAAGTGTAGCATGACACCTCCAGCATGTCCTTGTCTTTCGGCCTTTAGGCCTCCCAGGCTTTCGCTTCTTAGGTTGACGAAGTTCAGGTGCCATAAGCAAATGTAGAGCGGTAGGAAAGTATATTAAAGGTTAGACAAGCTGCTACACGTAAGCGATGTCCACCAATTTCCACATCTCTTGGACTATCGTTAACACGATTGTCGACACGCAGTAACGCTGTGCACTGCTACATAGAAGTACTACTACTGATCTCGGTGCTTTTAGCTTTGATTACTATTTTCACAAATCTCAGTGCTTTTGGAAATTTCTCAATATTTTTCTGGCAGATCCCCCCTTCATCTATGTTGGAACGAGTAAAGGTCACGAGGACACGGCTCACGACACTAAGTGCCCCCGTGTCCATGGTATGACAGCTTCCTTTCTCTCGTTCTACGCGCTCTGCTCACCCAAGATTGACCTGTGTCGTGGTCAGATTTCTGATTTCAGTGAGGATGTTAACACAGTAGTCTGAAATCTCCTCAGTGAGTCCGAGTGTTTGCAGACCAGATCTCTTTGAGATGTCAAACCTCAGAAGACCAATCAAGGTCAGCTAGCAGTGACTAGGAACAATCTCATGAAAACAAGGTGGTCTGAGCTAGGGTGGAAGTCCATGAACAGTTGCGATGGAAGCTCACAAAAAGAGCACAGAAATCTACAGCCGCAAGCTGCATGTTGGTTTGCGTCGAGCCCTCGAGCGACTCAGCCCCAACAATAACACGAAGATAGATAATTACCAGGTGGGTGATAAATCAGACACGGTGGAAGAGGATTCAAAAGTAGGAAATGCACACGGTGTGTATAGTACACGTTTGGCGGTGAATGATGCGCACTCAGTGAAGGGAGTGAACGCAGATAGAGAGGAGAAAACTGCTTGAAGAAGACAATGCTTGAAGGCACAGCCGTGACTACCATTGATGCATCTACATCAAAGTCTGGTGAGCATTTTCACGAGATTTCTGCTAATATGGATTGCAAGAAAGCAAAGTTGGATTTACAAATTTTGGTACTGAAATCTATAAATCCTACTTCACCTTTTTCTCCTAAAGCAAAACGGACCAAAGAACATTGTCAGAATTCCTGGGATATGTAGGGTGCTTATCATGGCGCACTCCAATGCGGCTGATCTGGATGATGACAATGATGAAGACTTTGTTCTAGAGTGTGATGATAATTGTGTATCAATGCAGTTGGGATGCTGTGTCGACCCGGAGATCTAAAGCGCGATGTGCTTAGAAGTTCGATGGTGTATCATACGATAACAATTGCGCGTCAGTGAGTGGTATCGGTCCACTGAACTTTTGTCGGTTGAGAAAGAGACACACGCTTCTGTTTCGCGTCTTCGGGCATGATGATGACCTTTCACATATATCAACACCGAAAGAAGAACATGAAGAGCTATCTGGCGATGAAGCAAACCTAGACCATTTAATGAGCATCAACAATACAGTTTCAGAAACGGATAGTGCATTTTAAAGGGGTATCCCCTTAGCTGGTACTCCTGGGACCGGTTTCACGAGAGTTGGTAATCTTCACATCGAACACTTATCAACGTCTTGTCGTTCGTTCAACTACGTCGGTGGAGAAGCGAAACAAGCAGGTTTTGAAACAGAAAAGGTGGAAGTCGACACACCGTATCTGCTAAGATCCCTTTGACGTCAGTAAAAGCAAAAAGTCAAACCGACGAGATGGAAATCGGTGGTGGAGAGAAATGATTTCCAATCAGATTTTGAAAATTCGAATCTAAATACCTAACGATTTTGGAGTCTACGCAAAAACTTTGACATCTATCCAAGGTATCAAGCAAATCAAGCGATGAGAAGGCCATAAATCTCGCCGTGTTGTCTGCGCTACACATGTTGTAATGCCCAGGTGAACGCCATCGTGACTAGGAGCTTGCGCGGAGATTTCTCCATCTTTCAAAGAGCGAAAGGTACCCATACCCATGCACTTTCAGTAGAGCTATGGGAGTACTGCGATGAAAGCCGCAGGATCGTGGATCCAATTTTAATGGAAGCAAATTGTTATAGGCGTGAAAGTGGCTCCTGCGCAAAAGGAATTCTTGCGTGTCGTGTAAAGAGGACTGATACCGCTGTTCGTTTACAAAAGGAATCCTACTTGCTTCTTACTAAACCTACATGCTGTGTTATGTTTTACTGTCCTACAGGGAGAAAAATAACTCTTTGTAACGTACACACCTGTTGCAAGCTATTCGGAACGAATGACGTGGGAACGTGTTTGATTCGATGCGCGCCGAGTACGTGCTGCGCGAGTTTGTGGACCTACAAAAGGGCAATTCACCAAGTATATGTCGACAGTGTTACTCAAGTGACAGATGTTGCTGTATTTCAGTCTGCGCGGATGAAGCGACTACTTCAAGCGTATCCCGAGATTGTATTGATGATACGACGCACGATATCAATGCCAACAAGTACAAGTTGTTCGGTTTTGTCGTCAAACTTCTTTGGCAAGGTATGTATTTAAACAGAATATCAACCCACTTTTTCCAGAAGTATATCCCGACCACTAACATTAGATTTACTACTTCGACAAAGGGACAGTACGCGCTGTATGTTCTGGTGAAAGCTGAAACAAAGGACAACCTCCTACTGCAATTCAGATTTCCAAGTCCAACTGCCCGTGCTAAAAAAAGTCTGTGTGTTTGTTACAGATAAAGATTTCCATGAGAAGGCTGTCCTCCGTGAACTTTTCCAGGTGCGCACAAGCTTTTGTGTTTATGCAATGTTGTGACTTAGTTGGAAACTCACGCGGCACGGTTAGCAAGTGGGACCGCGGAACGCAAGGATAAGCTGAAGACAGTTTTATCAGCGCTGGTGTTCTCGAAGAGCAAGTTGGAATATGCGCACGGGAAAGTATTTTCTGGACTTGGTGGATGGAAACGAAAATCACGAGCTTTACAGATATTTTATAAAAAACTGGGATGGGTGCAAAGAAGAATGGGCTTTGTTCGAGCGAGGTAACGTTCCTCACCTGGGAAATCATTCGAACAATCGCTTGGAGTCTAAGTGGGGAATATTAAACCAGTTGCGAACAAGAAGAATAAATTGATAATCCCTTTTACTCGCTTATCTTGTTGTAAGGGGGTAGGAGACGAGTATCTCCGTGAGTATCACAGAGTAGAGGCTAGATCTGAGCGGGACGAAAGTCCTGAGCTGGCTTCGTTGACTTTGAGCCTAAGTCCATTTACTTTCGATCTTGTGAGCGCCGAGTTCATGTACGCGACTGGTGGGCGCGCCGGCTACGTTGTGACCACTGAGGATGGGTTAGAAACACTGGAGAGCTGTGGATCCGGCAATCATGACTAAGTGAATCTCAAAGTGAGACTCAAGCTTCGGTACAGGCATGAGTCTGAATTCGATATAATGAAACTAACGACTGTGATGCTGCTGTAGACACACTCCTGCGATTACATCTTTAAGAAAACGTTCCTTCTTCCTAGTGGCCATATTATGTTCTTCCGATTGCAGAACCTAAGTGAACAGTGTTACCTCCACTACAATACCATTTCTCAACGTTTGATGCGAGGATGCCCAGTTCTCTGGATTTTAGATTCAGAGTATTTCGGAGAAGGCTACTCGAACCCAAACTAACTTTGATACTTGATGGAACCCAATTCTCCGGAACCCAAAGTAACATTCTCCGTACTAACTCAGTTCTCAAAACCTCTATACTTGGACCGACCTGTTATAAACGACTCTCGGATCGTCGACCTCGGCCAAAAGCGAGCTATTCCCTCCTTGTCTCAATGAGAACTTACAGCGGCGTTGGAAATCCGACTGTGGCCAAGTAAATTTACCTTCGATACCACATACCCTGAAGTCAATTTGAAAAAATTGTGGATGTTGCCTGTGTCGGCTAGGGTCAACATCACGAATATCATCCTATGCTATAGCATATTTCGTACTCCAGGCTCGTGCTTCAAACGACATTCAAACAATCAAGCAAAGCAGATCGCCATGCAAGGCCTGTGGTGTATGCTGGGTCGCCTCGGGCACGCTTCTGAAGCCTAACTACCATTCCGCGGTGGTGGACGGAAGAACCCCATGTCGTCCTAAGTGTAAATATTATGACATCACTGTTGCAGCTGGTACACAGATCGTGAACAGGAACAACGTGCTGCCGATCACGAATGGCGCCCCGACAAAACGCAGTACCGTTCCAAGGTGTTTGCTACAGCTGTCATAATCAGCATTTGACCTCCGCAGCGGAGGTCTGTCAGGGGACGGCGCGTAGCGCGGAGGGCTTAGCCCTGCAAGGAGGTACTATTTATTTAGCGGAGGACCCCGAGGAGCACAGCGAGGAAGGCCGCCGCAGGCGAAATATCACCTTCGATGCATCAGTCATTGCATGTGGCTAATGGTTTGTGATCAAATGAAAGCTTTGTTGTGGTTAATGATTAATAGTTGAGGTAGTGTGATAAACTGTTAAATAACATTTAGAATCATGTGTGTCCGAGTATGAAAATCCAGAGCTTCCACGGGCAACGCACGGCATTAGTTAATGATATTGCTAAAGGTGACATTGGAGAAGAAGGACTGAACCTACATACTGTTCTCAGAGCGGACAATCTACAGCAATCCCAGCGGATTACAAATACCTGAAAGCGAAAACTCAAATGGAGCGTGTTGTGTCTGTGCTCACAGTGCAGAGTACTCCAACATTCAAGGCGCGATGGAATTTCTCGATGGATTTATCAAAGCTCTGGAACAGGGACGATTCGCCGATTTCTCTGCTGGATTTACGCCACGAGAGATAGCCAAAATCAAAATGGAGGAGGTGGGCACTGCCAGTACCTCTTCAACTACAACGGAAGAAACATCTGAAAGAACAAATACTGAGTCACATTCTAGTGCAGCTGAGGACACCAGATTTGTATTCTCACCTCCTCCAAAGACACCAGGGCTCGCGCGAAGACAAAAACGGCAAGTTAAACGGGCTGCTAAGCGTCGCGAAGATAGAGTTAAAGCAAATGTTCTGAGCAAAACTAGCAAGACCACGACATTCGACGCAATGCAGATGTTACTGTCAAATGGATATTCGTGGAAAACAGCAAAGGCTGCAATGGATGAAATGCATCTAGATGTGTGTGTTATGTCAATCACGCGTAAAAATCAAGATGTTTCCGACGTCAGCACCTCAACCATTTGTATCATCGAAAAGAAAGGTATCGGTGTATTGGGCGGGTCAGGGTCGGTCACATTGGGTAGCGTTGTTGGCAGGAACACCACCTCAGCTTGAGATTGTGTCCGTGCCTTACGGGTCGTGCAATGCTCAAAGTGTCGGGAGTTAAGAAACGCGGTGGTAGGAAGCGGTGTGTGGTAACCACCGTGTTTGTAAGAGAAGAATATAATCAGTCTGGAAAAGCACGCCTCACCCACAAGTACACAGCTTTGACCTAACTTGATCACTACAACACCTTTGACAACAAGCGTACCTCATCAACCGCGATGCTCATACAGCTACATGTTTGATCCGATGCAAGGCATGAACACGACGAAGAAGGCTCTACGTGATATTGTAGTTCCAATGACGAACCAAGAACAGGAAGTATCGTACTAGCTTCTGGATTGGATCAAGCAAAAAGACAGCAGCACTTGCGGCGTCTTGTGCCTCGTAGTGTTGGAACTACTTTGGCTGAGAAGGTATTTGGCGGACAATCTGTACGACCGGATACTGTATCTGCATCTTCGCTACCTCAACGAAAACATCATTCCGCTGTCACAGGGTAATGAGCAGAGATGTCCAAAAATAGAATAGTCACGTGTATATTCAGTGCTGCTCCAAAAATTAAGTTTTTTATTGCAGCCCTGAACGTAATATGCAAGACGGGTACCATACGATCAGCGTGCGCTGCAGGAACAGTTCATGTATGCATTTCTGTTGAGATTGTACTGATAATTGACAGCTGTTGGTCAGTTCTCCCAACAAGCAATGTTAGTATGTTTCCTATACGCAGATTATCTGTTATATTAAATATATATATCGTCGATATAAATACACTTTAACAGATTAGGCATGTTAGTGATATTCACTTGACGCACGGATGATGAAACAGACGTTTTATAGACTTTCGCTTGGTCTCTGGTATCCCCGTCAATATCAGTTGCGGTCTTAACTGCTGGTGATTGCATGGACAAAAGTTCTAGCCGCTCAACTTGTTCTTCCACTCCTACTTTTGCTAACGCTGTTACTGGTATTGCGACCGATTGAATTGATGGTAGTCGTCATCACTGTTGTCATCTGTAATACCATCACCGCTTGCCAGTTCCATCTCTTCCATTAAATTTGCCGCACCCATTGATTCAGCTGGATCTAAAATTGAGAACACGCCTGCAGCATAGCTTCATTGTCACTTCCTTCGTTTGCACCGCTGACCTGCGCGTTGTCATTACGACGCAGACCCACCTCCAAAGTCTCATTATTAAGTTCTTGATGGAAATACTAAATAAATTTGACAAGTGTTCGAGGAGAGGCTTGAGCTTTTGAGTAATAAAAGTTTTGTTCAGAAGACAAAACGCTTTGGCTTTCACGCTCAATTCTGCGTAGTCGAACATAGACAATATCGTTTAGATCACCAGGCAATGCAGAAGCATCAATTTTATCATTTTCATCGGACAACCTTACTTTCGGCAACCGTAACATTCACATACCCACGGTAGCCTACAACGAATCCGCAGCGACGGCTAGATTATTCTTCACCTTCAATACCGCAAGGGTACTTCAGCGATTCTGGATCGTATGGACAGGAAGTTTATCCAGTCCGCGGCCATCGCTTGCTCCATGCGTAAGGTGGTGACAAGACAAGTGGTGGCTCGTGCAAAACAAGCACGTGCATATCCAATCGAGATCGTGATAGCGGGACGTTTGGTTCGAGCAGTGAACTTTCCAAATCCAAGAAGTTGAACTTCGCTCACACGATGTTGTATCTATCTGATTCACAAATTGATTCCATTCCCGTTTCACCATCTCTTTCATATTTGCCGACAAACTCACTACCACTCGCAGAACCTGTCTTTGGCAGATGTGGCGCCGAGTATAGTTTCTCCAACTCCGACACAATCTGCTGTGTAATAGTAATTTGATGATAAAGCAGGCTTGCAAAAGTCTTACCGATTCTTGCCTTCTTTCCGGGTAGCATTTTAGTTGGTTCCAGTTAGATTCTATCCGATTTGTAGTAGTGTTGCCTGCCGTAAAATGCTCCCCACAAGCAAAATTCGACCACATTGTATGGCACGTATACCAATTCTTAAACTAGGCACAACAGATTTGTTTCCTGTTAGCCTTGCAATACCGTTGGAGCTCTGTGTATATAGCTTCATACACATCTTTCGTCACACTAAGTCATAGGACAAAATGTTAGCTGCACGTAGATAACATACACTACAAACCTCTAAAGCAGTTTTGTCGTCATCTGCAGAAGATCCTCGCGCTACAACATCTTGAGCCGGTACAAAGACCTATTTGTCACCTTTTTCCAGTAGATATTGCGTGAAATTGACACGTAAAATTGTTGCGTCCGGAAATGACTCTTCTAGAACATTCAACGAAGTCTCGCTAATTACCACAGTCTCCACGTCTTGCCACCTTCAATTCTTGTCCTTAAAATGCTTCAGAATTGTCGAAGAAGTTGTGGTCTGCTCGTTCAAGCAGATGAAATCCACCACCGGAAAGAATCTACCCGTAGCGGTAGACAACTAAGTTCCCTAAGTAAATGTGCGCACATGTACGCTCAAGGCTGCTCAAGCTTTGATATGGTGGCTATTTAAGGTTGCCGTAAGAAAAAATAAGGTTGTTTTACGCAGTGCCCATCGACTAACCCAAGTGATATTCAAGATCCAAGGTTATTGGTATTGTGTGTAAATTTCATAGCCAACGTCTCGCCCCAGTGCTCGAACATAAGCTTTGAACATTTGTTCGCATGACAATTACGCATGTACAATCCATTTGGTCTTGGACTACGAGAACATCGCTGCTGTCGAGCTGACGCAGAGCGTGGATCATGTCCTTTAATTGACTTTTCCTGAGTCTTGGTCAGTAATGCCGCGAATGAGGTTCTATGCTCGCTGTGGCATCACTTTGATAGCTAGTGCTTTGATAGAGACAAGCATTTAGCAAGCACGAAAAGAAGAGGGAACGACAAATGGATATAACTCTCCAACACGATCATTCAGAAAATTAACAATCTGTGTAGAGGATACACGCGCGCCAGCTAACGTCTTTAAATCTTCGCAGTCTTGATCATCAAGCGGCATGATCTTCGTCGTTAGATACGTGACACGAGGCG
Organism: Phytophthora palmivora; assembly: GCA_008079305.1. Taxonomy (NCBI): domain Eukaryota; phylum Oomycota; class Peronosporomycetes; order Peronosporales; family Peronosporaceae; genus Phytophthora; species Phytophthora palmivora. The sequence continues at coordinate 107,817 of VOQZ01000317.1, read as the reverse complement.
GTTTCCAGAAATTTGCTGACGACGTGCCGTCACCTCTGTGACTTAGAGTTGATATTGGACTGTGATTGGTGGATGACTTGGATGCGGCGTGGCTATAGCCGTGTGACACGGATGGTGATTGTGGGAAGAAAGTGACGCTATGGGATGAATCCAGTACTTAACCGCAGATGGGCCCAACTGGTTGGAAGTGTGATTCCTGGGAGTGCACGCCCAGGGGTGCAAAGAACACTCAGTCCAGCCGCGGACTTTCCCTTACGATGAGTGCCTAAAGTCTGGCGGAAAGTGTCTCTGGCGAACGTATCCCAGAGTACACCTCATCTTGCTGTGGACCAGAGTAACGACAAAGGATCATATTACCCTGAGAAACCAACCCACTACCACCGTGATCATGCGTAGGAGGCCGCTAAACCCGCTAAGTGCTTGGATTTATGGATATATAGGTGAGTCTGTGACGCAGCAGGCCTAATATCCAGAGTACCGCATGATGACCCAGAGTTCACCCCCGTGAGTACGGGTGATCCAGAGTTCAAGATGAATCTCTGGGTTTGGATCACGAATCCAGACTCTAAATACCAAAATCAAGTATCCCCCAAGCCAATATCCAAAGATCATCATAAACCCCCAATGACCCCCAGAGTTTCACAGAAATTTCAGGAATGACCCTGAGTGTCACGTGATTCTCTGGGTTTCGAGCCAGTCCGAAGCCGGTCTGCAATCAAGTGATGTGTGACCTTGAAGAATCATTACGGATGTGCAGGTTGGACACTTTCAAGGAATCGAGAGGGAGTCCCGTGTCATACTAGACCAAGCCCAAGGACCCACATTTGGCACTTTCGAAGCCTGACAACAATGGAATCGCAAGCCGATCGCAAGTTTGGACCGCTGAACCCAAGGTATACTCAAGACAAGATATTCGACCTCAAGCATAGTGAACAGAAGATATTTGCCCAAAAAAGAATGCAGAAAAAGATAGAGAAAGAAGTAGCTGATAAAAGACAAACAGAGTTCAATTTTCCCTGTGCTGCGCAAGTGACTTCGGCCAAGCCTGCCGACGGAAATCCGGAGGACCCGAGACTACGACCGCGGGACGCTAAGGGCGCATCAACGGCGAAGGACAGCCGTCTGTGTGGACTCCATCAAACTCAAGTCCAGTTAGGTGGGGACCAGTGACGGCCTTGAGCTTCCTGGAGTGATCCATCTATTCCATATCCTAGTTGGGTCACTTGCTGTGCTCGTGGTAGCCCATTTCATATTACCGAAGGGTATTCTGGGGTGCTAGGTAGTCGCCTCCAGGATTTTGTATTGACTGCTTGTGTGAAGGGAAGGTTATTGATAGTGATTGTATTTTCCTCCTGTATTGGAGGTGGTGCGCGTTTGTGTGAGTCTCAGGGGAGCTAGGCCCCTGAATTTAGGACTCGAGTGAGCCTAGTGTAGGAGTGACCCACCGTCCGAGGGTCCAAAAGAATAAGTGATGGCAAGTTGTAGTGTGTGTATACTCTGTATTTGTTGGTTTTATCAAGCTCAGAGGGCATTCGGGTAAGGTGTCTTCTAAGTTCCAAGTCCCGGAGTTGACTGAATTCCTGGACCCTGAATTTGTGATATTCTGGGTTTCGGGTGATCTGATTCTCTGGGTTTGCCTTTTGGTGTGGAGGTGCGTTCTGGAATAGACGTGTACTCCGGCACTTCTTCAAGGCTACACTTACAATCGGTGGAGTGCCGTTCCGTCGAAGACAAACGAGCCGACAGGGATTACACAAGGTACCCACGCCAACCAAGGGGAGTGATTCTTAGGGTTTAAAGCTTCGCGGCTGCGAACCTCTGGATCTGTCTCCTTGCTGTTGACTCTCAAGTCGATTCTCTGGGTCTATACCCTGAGGAACATCTTGGGCTGCGCTATACAAACCCCCTGGGCGATAACGGTTTCATCGGCCTCGCCACAGCTGGTGCGCGTGCCCAGATTCGATTGTCGAGGATTTCACCGAAGTCAAGTGTTGAAGGAGAGTTGAGTGCCCGTCAACTTCAAGCTACCAAGATGCCTGGGGGAGGAGGGGCGAAGAAGAGTGGACGTGGCGACGGAGGACGCGGTGAGGCGTCACGTCAATCGCGTCGTGCTCAAGGCTTGGGGCCTGAAGAGCACAAGGACCTGGAAACAGTTGTCCGCGACGCTCGGAAGGCGAAGAAGGCTGCTCGCGAAGGCGAGGTAGCGCAAGGTCGGGACGTCGAGGCGTCTGCTGCTCAGGATCAGTCGGCCGCTGAATCGCAAACCCAAGAGGACCAGGTTTCCCCTGGGTTCCAAGGTTCATCGGAAGCGAATTCTGGGTCGCGGACCCCTGAAGTCCCAGAGGAGCATACCCGCGAGGGTGGTGCTCAGGCGTCTGAGGGAGGCGTCAACGTGGTTGATCCACCGGAGGTGATTGAGTTGATCTCATCTTCGGACGAGTCTGCGGTGGAAGTGAAGCCGGGGCCCGTACAAGTGAAGGAGGAGGCGAAGATCCTGAGTTCTAAAGTGAACTCTGGGTTCGCACCATCTGAACCCAGGGTTCGGCACCGAGTTCGCAAGTGAAGCCTGAAGGTGGCGCTCGGGAGACTGCTACCCCTGCTCCAGAATCGGGAACAGCGGCGTCGGACACTGAAAACATGGTGCTGTACGTCCGACGTGAAGTTCGACGCTGGGAAGAAGTGAACCCTGGAAAGGTGACACCTCCAAGTGTCGTTTATGAGTCGCCGACGCCGAAACCGGATGCCAACTCATACTTTGCCGCCGCGTATGCAACAGGGGACTACTTCAAGTGGCGTTTGTCTCTGGAAAATCAAGATGAGGCCTGGATCTCTGAGTTCCACGTAGCCCGGTGGGGCGTCGGAACGGCCCAGGATCTTATGGCAACTACGATTCATCAGAGTATCATGACCGCGCGCGAGTGTGTCGCCATTCTGCAGACTCTGTTCTTTGAAGCTGGTTTCGAGTTCGTCAACTTGGTCTCTGGCTGGTCTGCGACACGTGCTTCTAGGATTCCGGAAGGTATGGTGCGTTCGGTAATGGAGGAAATCCAGAATTTCATTGCGGTGGAACTAGTGGAGTGGAGAGTGGTGACAGCTGAAGTACCTTTCAAGGTGAACTCTGAAGATCACGCCGCACCAAGCGTTCAAGAGCAAGTGCCAAGATTGGAGTACCACAAGGAAGATGGAGACGGTGATCTATTGATGACCGATTACGACACGGATCTACTGGGTCATCAGTTCGTTCTGAGGTTCAGAGTCACTGGCCTCAGGATTTCACGAAGTCCGCGAGGGTCAAGTGATGGTGAGCCGCAATCCAAGTGTTCCCAACATGGACCGCCTCGCCCCCAAGTCCCGTCGACGCCTTCGGCTCTATCCACGCCATCGTTATCTTCCCTTCCAGCGTACAAGTCCTCGACCAGTACTTCGCTTCAGAATTCCACTCCCCTGAATTCCATGTCCAATGGACGTGAGTCTCTGAAGATGGAAGCCAAGAATGTTGTTCCGGACTTGGTGCCAAGTGTCATCGGCACTTCACGCGCTTCAGATGAGAGTACTGCCTCAGGCGTCCAGACGTCTTACGGTAGCTCTTCGTCTTCGTCGATGAGATCGCTTGAACTGCAAGTAGGAGCTCTGGCGCTTGTAGCCCAGGGTGCGAGTGGTTTCACGGCCGCCGGCGACCTTGGATTCCAAGTCACCCAGACGGTTATCCCTCATAGCCTTGCGGCAGTCGAGCAAGAAGACGTTGAGATGGCGTCGTCAGTACACTCTGATCCAGAGATCGCGTCCAGGAAGACCGGTCTCCCCAGGATTTCAGCAGCTACCGCCGAGCCAAAACTCAGAGTCTCTTCACCGAGTTCAGGGTTCAATGGTACGAGGAACGTCGGTGGCGACGAGCGGAGCCAGTATCAAAGTTCCAAGGGTGAAGCGCATTCTCGGCGTTCGACGAGGTCCAGGAAATCAGTTGCTTCGAGCCGCTCGAGTGCATCTAGATCTGCTTCGACTGTGTCTTCTAGGTCTGAGCCCGCCCAAATCGAGCTGAATGTCTTGCGACAACAGCCGGAGTGGCAGGCCCGTATGGAGCAGGAACAACGCGAGTTTCTCGCCAGAGAACGACTGGATGCCTTGGAGCGAGAGCGACTTAGGGAACAACGGGATTTGGACGCGCGTCGCCAGATCCAGGAACTCACTGATCGCTTGGTCCATGCAGAGACCGCCCAGAGAGAAGCGGAACGACGAGCGCAAGGTGTGGAAGTTCATCAGGCCCAGAGTCCCACCGAAACTCAGGGTGCAACCCAGAATGTCATGGAAGCTGTGCGTCTCGAGCGCGAGCACCTGGATGCCACCTACGCTGAGCGCTGGCAACAGCGCGAAGCCGAAGCGGATGCTGAACGCGCGCGCTGGGCTTCCGAAGTCCACACGAGCTGGAAAGAGCAAATATCGACTATGGAACAGAAGGTCCAAGAGCTTGAGGCGGAAAGAGAGTGAGAGCGAGAATCTTCCCAGAATATTCAGCGGTTCCATGCCGGCCAGGTACGCGACCTTCGTGCGACATTGGCACAAGTGCAAGGGCGGCGTGCGACTGTGACCCCTGATTTGGCAACAAACGTGAGGTCGTCCGTAGCTCAGAACCCTGAAATCGCAACCCGATCTCAGGAGTCCGATAGTATAATCAGTGGAAACGCAACTGTCGCAGGCCAGAGACAGGGGACAGCTGATCTGAGGAACACTCCCGAAGTCGCTGCCTTTCAACGAAAGGCGACCTTCGCGCAGTCTTCCACCGGCACTTCCGGCAGGGGAAAGCATGTTAAGCGAAGACATGGCGCTCCTGAGACCAAGGTAATGCAGGACGTCAAGTCTGAACCCGTACCTGTGGGAAAATCGTCGGACCCCAGGAGGATAACGACTTCCAAAGCCTCACGAGACTCTAAGACAGACTCCAAGCGCTCTGTGTCCAAGAAGCATCGACAGGAGAAGAAGAAGCGCAGGGATGTCAATTCGCCTTCAGACTTGGACCCGAGTTCCGACTCCAGTGACGATGACTCGTCCTCTGAAAGCTCTGATGACAGTTCGGACGAGAACTCTGGAATTGACCTGACGGCGGCTTCCGCGACTCGAGCTGGCACTACGCTCCTGACATTCAGACCGTACATCAACTCGAATACTCTGGGTGAGTTCGATACTAAGGCGTCACTCAGAGAACGTGTGCACTGGTGGGAGCGCTTCGCGAATATGGCGGCTCAGGGAGGTTGGTCCACGAAGATGCGAATTCAGGAACTCAAGCTGAAGCTCCCAGGAGCTGCGCGTGACTGGTTCAACCATTACCTAAGCACACCCAGCGTTACTGGAAGGAGTTGGCGTCTGCATTCAGGAAGAAATACTGCAAGGCACGTTCATCGTATTCTAAACGATATTTTACGATGGAGATGAAGAACTCAGAAAGCGCCCTGGATTTCTTTTATCGTCTGAATTCCGCCGCTGGCAAGGCCGACATTGACTTTCGCCAGTCTTCGAAGCGTCTGGAAAAGCATATTCGGAGGTTCATCACGAAACTCAGGGACACGCGTCTCAAGACGTCACTGCAAGGTCAAAGATTCAGAAATACCGCTGACCTGGAATACGCTTTGGAACAGGACGAAGAAGTTTGGAGTCGCAGCGACCGGGATGCTCTGCCACCCAGAGTTAGGGACTTTCGTGCTGACAACATCCCTCAGGGACGTTTCAAGCCGAAACGTACCGGACGTGCATACATGTCTAGGGGCGATGTTTCTGACTCCGAGTCGGATGAAGACCCTGAGATGCATGCGCGTTTCCAGGAAGTTACCGACGAACCCAGCGTTTCTGCAAGGACTTCGAGTGCGAATTCAGGGTCAACTCGTGAGATTTCTGGAGAAGAAGCTACCACGCCAAGCGCTGGGAATCTGGCGAGCACGAAGGGTGTCGAGTGGACTCAAACTTTGACAAATGAGGTATACCGCGTGATGGATAACATAGGATGGCGTCCACCAAACGCCTACCCTGGATCAAATGCGAATTCTGGATTCCGGTCTCCCCGTCGTGAGAACCCTAACTGGGACAAGTTCTGTGAGAAGTGCCGCAAATGGGGGCATCCTGAAGAAGACTGCTAGAAAGACAGGAAGTGTGACCGTTGCCTGGAAACAGGCCATCCAACCCACATGTGTCGAGCGCAACCGTGCGAGAACTGTGGCAAGATGCATCTCGGAAAGCCATGTGAGGACTGGAAGACCCTCGAAGCTGTGAAGAAACTTGCTCGCCAAGGTGCACTAAAAGACGTGCCGAGCCAAATTCTGGATAAGCTCCTGGATGGCGAAGCAATCTCTGGGCGGCCGTCAAACCAATAAGCCCGCTGGGTGGGGATCCAGTACGCGTCGGGCCGGTGAAGGCCCCAGAGTTATGCGCTCTAGTGTATGTAAGTCCGGAGCTGAGAACAAGAACCCAAGATAACCAACAATACATGACTACTTTGACTCAGGATTTCATGACCTCCCTTGAAATTCAACATCCTGAACGAGTGAACCCTGGGGCAGCGGACTCTGAAAAAATCAGGGAGTACAAACTGAACCTTGGGGAACGCTATGGATGGTGGGAAGACAATGATCCTGACCCAAAGAAGCGTGATGTGGCGATGGTGCATGGTGCCGTGAACGACTGTCGGACGAAAGTTCTCCTGGATACCGGTGCGACTGTGAACATTGTGAGTTTCGACTTAGCGCGTAAGCTCGGACTCCGCCTCAAGTCGCACAAACAAACCAAGGTATCCGGTATGGGAGGTGTTCCTACGTACATCGGCGCCAGCGCTAAGGTGAAGATCACTCTCGGTTCGAGAGTGGTGTATCTCTTGGATGTCTGGGTTGCTAATATTGGCGAAGGAATCGAAGTTATTCTGGGTATGAGTTTCATGTTTGCAGCTGGAGTGATGATTGGTATTCGTGAAGGTCTTGTGACGCTTCCCGATGAAGAAACGATCGTGATGTGTGGATGGAACCCAGAGGAGCGTGTGGGTGTTGACATGCCTGTGGAAACCACAAGTAGTTGGTACTTGGCCCCTGGGGAATCCAAGGTGGTGAAGATTTCGTATGGACTGACGAACCCACAACGTGAGGTTGTGTGGGGCTGGGTGACCCGTTTGATATACGATGCAAAATCCTGGCCGGTTGCTGTGAAGGTGGTCAACGTCTCGGACAAGGACGTCTGGATTGACAACAGAACTCCAGTCGCCCGGATTGTAGAGTATGGCTTTTTCCCGCGTGCCGGACGCTTTGTGCGTCCTGGGTCGTTCGCATATCGTGAGTGGCAGACCCTCATTCTGGAAAATGTCCAGTCACGTGAGGGCAGGATTCGTGCAGAACGTTTAGCCGCGCTGGAACCACCCTGTGTTGATACTCCAAAGTATCCGTGGCCTACGAAGATTTTATCGCGACCTGCAAAGGGGCCTGATATAGCGTTGCTGGCCTCGATTCTCAGGAAATCAAAGATCCGTCGTGTGCGTTTCGCAGAAGATGCTTCAACTCAGACAGATGAAGTGTCTCCAGAAAACTTTCGGGAATCTCGAGATATGGATGTTGATACGAATGACTTAGGTAATAACAGCCTTACAGATGAGGTGCCTGGCACTGCTTCACATGCCGCCGGAACCCCGAGTTTAGGGGTGGAAATTGACAGTGATTTTCTGGGTTGGCGAGGTGAAGAAGGTGATTCTCTGGATTCTGTTGTGGATGGTGGCGACTCGCTAGACGCCGTCGAGGATTACTGGAATATCCCAATCTCTGGGATGCCCGGGACCCCATTGGAGAAGTTAAAACAGGAGTATGAGCGCTGCATGAGATTATCGACAGAGGACCTTGACTATGAGCCTGCGGTCTATATGCGGGAAGGAAGCGAGTTACTTTCTCAGTTGCGCGACCAGTTGGTTATGCTTCCTGAGATAAAAGACTTGATTCCTGAGTGCAAGATCGAGGAGGCCGATGTTGGAGTCCCTGGGTAGACGACGCCTGAGATGGAAGACCAAGTGCGACGAATTCTGGAGTATCATCGGAAGATTTTCTTGGGAGATGGCAATGCAGCTCCCCCACCCGCCCGTGGGGTGGGGTGTGACCTGGATGTGGGTGACGCTAAACCAGTTGCTCAGCGCCCAAGGTCTATTGCACCGCACCTGTGGACCAAGGTGTATGAACTTCTGAAGAAGCTTCTGGAGAACGGACTGATTGAAATCTCTACATCTCCCTGGGCATCCCCGATCGTGATCGTCCTTAAGAAGAATGGTGTAGATATCCGGATGTGCATCGACTACCGTGTGGTGAATAGCTTCATCAAGCTCTCACATTACCCCTTGCCACTCATTGATGATCTCCTGATTGGCTTTGAATCGGCGATGTGGTTTATGAGTTTGGACATGGCTAGTGGCTTCTGGGCTATCAAGATGACCGAGAGAGCCAAGTTAATCTCTGCGTTCGTCTGTCCCTACGGACACTACCAGTGGGTCCGGATGCCATTCGGCCTCAAAAACGCACCGTTGATCTACCAGGCGGTGCTTAATAACTGCCTGTGGGGATTCTTGCGGTTGCCCCCTGAGGAAGAAGTTGAGGTGGCCCAGGATGTCTTACATTTTCTAGGGCTGAACTCTGGGGAACCCAGAGTTTCAGGTGGTGGTGTACCTTGCCTCTCTGTGTTGACAGACGAGATGACGGTGTTTCAGCGTAACATCTCGGCTCACTCTCAGATGGGACCTGTCCTGTGTCGAAGTTCGTACATCGACGATATCGCCCATGGTGCCTCTACTTGGGAGCAACTATGCCAGGACCTGAATGCGTTGCTATTTCGCCTACGATACTGGAACATCTCCGTGAGTCTCCCTAAGAGTGAATTCGGAAAGTTGTCCATCCCGTATCTCTCGCATGAGATTAGTGCTGAGGGTATCAGGGCAATTCCGAAGATCGCGAAAGGTGTCAAAGATTTACCGTTTCCAACAACATTGAAGGGGGTTCAGAGCTTCATGGGCAGTCTGAATTATTACAACAAGTTTATTGAAGACCTACCCGTGATTGCAGCCGTCCTGTATGAGCTGACCGAAGAGCAGATGAAATCTAGGAGAGGTCTGCCTAGAGCCCAGGAGGCATTTGAAATCCTGAAGCACAAGATTGTCTCAACTCCACTGCTCAGACATCCTGACCGCTCAAGGCCGTTCGTGATTATTCCACACGCAAATCCGTGGGCGGCGTCCGCTGTGTTGGGCCAGGAGTACGACGGTGTTGTGCACCCGGTCCGATTCACAGGTCGAGTTCTGAATGATGCTGAGTTGAGGTACCACATTGCCGAGAAGGAGGTAATCGCTATCCTGAGAGTCTTGGAGGTGTTCCGCACTCTGGTTGAGGGCGGTCCCAAGATCGTCGTCTACACGCGATACTCTGTGTTGAAATGGCTGCTGACTTCTCAGTCGGCAGATGGTCGAACCGTGAAGTGGGGACTGAAGTTATCTCACTGGGACCTGGAAATACGCAGAGTTCAGCGTGACGAGGACGGTCTCGCTGCGATCCTAGGTGCGGGTATCACCCCCAGAGAACACTTGGATGAAGTCGCTGAAAACCTGATCCCGGCCAAGGGGCGCGTCAAACCTCCAGTACCTATCAGTATAGAGGTGCTGGAAGCGGATTACGAAGGCTACATTCTGAGTTTCGATGGTGCGGCCAAGACGTCCACGCGACAAGGGAGTTGTGGATGCATTCTATGGCGCCTCCCTGGATGGGAGATCTTAGACGCTCAGGGTTTCACCCTGGGAAATGTGACTGTAAATGACGCCGAGTATCATGGACTCCTGAAAGACCTCACTCTGGCAATCGAACGAGGGGTTCAGGATATCGTTGTGGTCGGAGATTCTAGGATTGCTATTCAGCAAGCCCAGGGTCTCATCAACTGCAACCAGCCCAACCTCCAGAGAAAGCTGGCCGAGTATGAGGTTCTGAAAACTAAGTTCAAGTCTGTGCGTCTGGTACATGTCAAGCGAGAGTTCAACCAGGCAGCAGATTATCTGACGTCCAAGACCCTTGCGCTTGGAGAGTCCTGGAAAGTGGAGGATGCCGACGAACGAACACATCTGCAGTTGGTGTCAAAGATCCACGAGAAGCTGGTAAAGCCGAAAGTGTTGCTGAACGCTGGAATTCAGAAGGATGACCCTCAGGGTGTGGAAACTCTGAGTGTGCCAGGACCTGAGTGCGCCCCGCTACCTGCGGCGGCCAAAGTGTTCGCCGTCATAACTCGCGCACAAACTCAGGAGTCTGAAATTCAAGGCGAACCTATGGGGCCCCTGGAATACCAGGCCGAGCGATGGCGTCGCATCAAGGTGCACCATGATAAGGATGATTATTTGTTGCAACTCAAAGATTTTCTGAGAGGCAAAACTGTCGCATGCTCAAGCCAGGAAACTTGCGAAAGTCGCTGATGACTTTGTACTGGACTCCAGAGAAGTCTTGTATCGCTTGAGTCGGTCAACCAGAGGCCGCCCCCGAGATATGATTGACGAACTCCGGCTGGTAGTACCGAAAGCTCTTCAGCCTGACATCCTACATTACGCACACGAAGACTTTCAGGGTGGACGCCAGGGAATCACGAGGACGTACGAGAAGCTGCGTTCTGAGTTCTATTGGCAGGGTATGTATGCCGACGTGGAAGTTTTATCAAAGAGTGTGTGGATTGTGCCAGCGGCAAGGGGCGCCCTCAGAATCCTGAGCCTTTCCCTGGGAACATCGAACCCAGGCGCTCATTCGAAGTCGTATCTATGGACTTCGTGACACATTTACCCAAGTCAGACCGCGGAAACACATTCCTGTTACTATTTCAGGATTCGTTCTCAGGGTTTGTTATGTGCAAACCCATGAGCTCTACTACAGCTCAAGACGTCGCTGAGGTGTACGAAGAACAAGTCTTCAGGAGGTTCGTATCGAGCTCGATGCTGAGGCACGACCAAGACCCGAGGTTCATGAGTGAAGTGTTCACACGCTTTCGTGAACTTTTGGGTAGTAAGCAGCGGGCCACTCTGGCGTATCGCCCCCAGGCGAACGGACAACAAGAGCGGTCAGTGCAGACTGTTGTGCGCAGCATCCGAGCTTATATTGCTGAAGCGGACCAGAGTGACTGGGACGACCATGCGGAACGCCTGATGTTCGCCCTGAACACGTCGTTTGATGCTACTCGCCTGGACACTCCGTTTTTTCTGGCACACGGCTGGGATGCACACGGCACTGTTTCAGCAATGTTAGGGCCCAGGCCCTCGAGTGTCCAGGAGCGCACCACGTACGAATGGCGCAGGAAACTGCAGCGTGACTACAGTTATGCTCAAGCTTGCGCTGAAGATCTTCAGAAGAAGGCTAAGCGGGTGCGCTCTGCTGGGCAAACCAGGAAGTGGAAAAATTGTCGGAACGACTGAGGTCGGGGTTCGCGGCGAGCGATGCTGTCTGGTTGTACATACCTAAAGTGCAACCCGGGTTGAGTCGCAAGCTAGCTCATATGTGGCATGGCCCCTTCAGAATCCAGGAAATCCATGATAATTTCCGCGTGAAACTCAGAGTCGAGAATACTGGATATCGTGTAAATCCCTGGGTACACGTGAGTCGCCTGAAGCCCAGAGCACTGTTCCCGAAACGGCCCACTGTGGAGATTGAGGTGAGTGAAGACGACGACTTCGACGCAGCGTTGTTGCCCGAGGATAGCTGGGAATCAGATGTTGTGAACGATGAATACGAAGTCGAACGAATCTTAGATTTGCGATGGACTAAACGAACTAGGACATCAAGACGAATACGCGAGTATCTCGTGAAGTGGAAGGGTTATGACGAGACCGAGTGGCTCCCTGTGTCGAAGCTAAACTGTGGTGCCTTACTATACGAGTTTAATCAAGGTGCAAGAGCACGAGCCCGTTTCCAGGCCATGCAGGCCGGCGACAATCACCCAGGAATATAGTATCCTGAGGTGATTGTGATCCAGAGTTGCAAGTGAGTTTCAGGGGATAAAACCCTGAGTTATACCGAGAAACTCTGAGGAAGATCGAAGGAATGTGTGAAGATTGGAGACAGAAGTGTGATTGTGGTTTTATTTGATTTGATTTGATTGTGGATAAGAACATTGCTGAGGCTTGGGCATCATGTGGAGTATTAAGGAGCAAAGTGGCGACGATGAGCTTCACAGAGGCGATAGACTTCAAGTGAGCAACCCAAAGAACAAGTCAGAAGGTGTTGACACTCTGAGAAAAGATGAGGTGAAACTTTGGGTATCATTGGGAATTATGCTACGACATGTAAAAGCTAAGTTATTCCCAGGATTAATAGACGTCTGCCCCTCACGAGTGTGTGAGAGATAAAGGGTTGAGCTTGCGGATGGCCACGGGCTTGACGTGACGCTTGACGTTGCTTGGCACATATTGGAGCCATTCTTCGTCATTGATCACGGTGCTCCATTGGACTCGAGCAGGTTCCCGCATATCCAGAGTCGCTAGCTGAAGATCGAGGTTCTCGCACGTAGGTCCCCCGAGCTCCTCGGCCCTGGGATCCTCCCAAATCCAGTAGCAGCACTTGTCTGGGAATTTCCAGAGACCCGGCTCGTTCCACAATGACGACAAAAAACCTGGGGTGTCGTGGGAGCGGTCCAAGAGCGTTTTGAATGCCCTGCGAAGCGCGTTACGGCGTGACTTGCGCTGGGACTCGAGGACAATGTCTGCCTTCTCTTCAGTCGGGATAGGTACCCAGTGTCCACGCTCCCAAATCGCCTGTGCATGCTTGTGCATGACATCCACGATGTCCTCCACTAGTTTGAGCGCTTTTGCGTACAACATGTCGCGTTCGTGGAAGTAGAAGACCCGGATGCGACCTTGGATCATAGTTACCCAGGGTTCGGAGTCTAAAATTTTCTGATATGCTCCACGGTTCCAGCGATCATGGACGCCGTCATACGAGTACTTGTGAATCTCGTACTCTGGGAACCCAGGAGTCTGGCAAGAGGCACTCTTGGTCGAACTTGGATACTGTACCAGAACTCCGTAGATGCGCCAGGAAGTCTCGCCATTCTCAGGATCCTCGGCTGTTTGTAGGTCGTCCACAGTCAACTCTGCGTATGACTTTCGCGCCAGTGCGGACGGATGCTTGGGACGTGTAACCACCTTATTCCCCAGGGACCCACTGGAACCTTGAGGGGCAGAAGCGTTTTTCTTGGTCGCTTTGCGACGTTGCTTCTTGGGCTTCGGGTTGGGATCCTGTGATTTCTCGCTGGAAACGGACCGTGGATGCTTGGCGGGAGGTTTGGATTCCAGAGTCTCCTTGGCTTCGACACCGTCGTCGTTCTCAGCGTCGTCATCTTCGTCCAAATCTTCAGGGGCGACTTCCTCATCTTCTTCCTCGGAACTGCTACCGGAGGAGCTCTCCTCCGGTTCCTGGGTTGGAGGCTGATACTCTGAATCATTCTCAACGTCATCGACTGTGGAATCCGCATCCTCATCAGGATACACCACGTGGTCATCGAGGTTCCCCCAGGGTGCCGGGACGTCACCACGTCGGAGGCGCCGATCCAAACGTTCATCCGCCATCTCATAGTAAGCTTCAGGGACGTACTTGCTCCAGGGAGTCTTGTCGAGACGACGCCAGTACATCATGCTGACAAGCATCTTGACCAACTGTGGCTGCCGGAAGTGTCCGTGAGCCGCTCGATCGTCGCCAATCCATTCCATGGCAGCGTCATACTTGAGTCCCGCGAGAATAGCCTGACGTACGTCCGGACGAACTTCTTTCCAGACGACTCCACCAGGTAGCATCGAGTGAGCGGCTTCCTTTGAGACCACTGTCTTCTCGCCGGCGCGGCGCACAGAGTCGCGGTCAGGCTGGTGGTCCTTGGGGCGACGCTGAACCTTGCAAACCTTGGGGGCTGTGTGTTGCAGCTGCTTGTCCGACGTTTTGGAACCCCGGAATTTTTGAGATCCGGAGCTTTTCTTGGAACTCTGGACTCCTTAGAACCCTGAGTCTCATTATTGCCACCCGAGCCACTCTGAGAATTGCTGCCAGTACCCGTGAGATCCAACACTTCGGGACGATTGGTGGAATCAGACCCTGAGGATGGGGGCATACGCTGGCTCTTCTCGGAATATGGAGCTACCGCAGCTTTACGCTTGTCCATGGCTGCCACGTTGACGACTGTATCCCAGGATTCAGGAGGTTTCGTGTCCTTAACGCAGAGCTTGAAGTGGTCGTGGAGACGCTCCCAATTCCCCGTGAAGTCAGTGGGCTCTTGCAAGAAGTCGGAGAATTTCCAAGGGTCTACAGTGGCAGAATCGAGACGCGATTTCAGGATGCGCACCTGTGCCTCAGAGTCGGCAAGGCGCGCCTTGAGCTCTGCTCTCTCAGATTCCAGAAAATCGATCTCGTCCTGATACCGAATTTTCTGTTCTTGCAGCGCGACCTTGTGCTCAGACTTTGCAGACTCCAGCTTGCCCAGAGCCTCCTGGAGTTCCAGAAACCAGTAGTCATAGGTGAATTTCCAGGAGCGTTTCAACTCCTTGTTCTTGCGACGAGTGTCGATTGCCTGTTGAATAGCAGTGGGCCCTTGCTGAGCGACAGCCAGGGAACGCATGCTCCTGTATGCCCCGAGGACTTGGGGCAAATAGCCGGTTGTCTTGAACACACGTTCTGCGAACCGCGTGCTGTTGAAGTGGCGCAGGAGCGAAGCCATTTCACGCCGAATCCCGATGGAATTCAGAGAATTGTCCAGATCGTACGACGAAAGAGGTGAACGCCGTGGGTTTAGAATATCGACCCCACCTCTCACGCCACAAATTTCCTTCAGCTCCCGAAGATCGTCATCCGAGAGCTCCTCAAAGCCAATGAGAGTGGTCGCACCACCGTAACCCTCCATGGCAAATGCACCTGCGCGAATGTCGTTCACAATGCTAGGAACTCCCACGAGGTACGCATTGGTTTTGAGGTTGGGAGGATCCGGCAGTTTCCAGTGTGGAGGACACTCAGGAACCAGGAGGTCAGGCAGATCGACCTCCTCCTGCCGAAGCATACCCGCGAAAATGAGACCCCTGACATCTTCCAGTGTCGCGTGTCGCGGTGTTTTGAACTCAGGGGGGTCTACCTGGTTCACCTCCGGAGCCTTGGATTCAAGATCCGTGCCGCTAGCCACAGCGTCAGCCGACGTCTTACTATCAGCTTTGCATATGTCGGCGCCGGAAGACTTGTTTGCGGCACCAGAGAGCGGGACTTGCTTGGTCTCCTTCGCCTCGGACTTGTCCACCAGAGTGTCGCCAGGCGGTGCCTCTTGGGAGTCGGCCGCCGGTGTGTTATCGGCGACCACCTGAGGGGACACGTTGCCGGAGGGAGCCGCACCCTGGGCCGATGTCGCTTGCTTGCTGTCCGTAGGTGAAGACTTGCCCATGTCGATGATTTGTGAAATGGAGATATGACCTCGCGTTGCCCGTTGGAGATTTTGCGCTTGAGAAGAGAATCTTGAAGATAGGTCCCGACCTACCGTTAGGGAGACAGGGTGTCGTCGAAGTGTGTGAAACCCAGGGAGTCTACAGAGTGCAACGGCCGTGCTGATGTTAACAGCGGCTGACGCTCTGTGTTTTCGTGGCCTGGCCATGGTTCACCAGTTCGGAGTTATTTCCTCTTTGATGGACCCGGACCAGGAGGGGCGGTTGACACGAGGCGGTTTTCAGAAATTTGCCGACGACGTGCCGTCACCCCTGTGACTTAGAGTGTGTATTGGACTGTGATTGGTGGATGACTTGGGTGTGGCGCGGCTGTACCCGTGAGACACGGATAGCGATTGTGGGAAGAAAATGATGTTATGGGATAAATCCAGTACTTGACCGCAGATGGGCCCAACTGGCTGGAAGTGTGATTCCTGGGAGTGCACACCCAGGGGTGCAAAAAAAACACTCAGTCCAGCCGCGGACTTTCCCTTACGATGAGTGCCTAAAGTCTGGCGGAAAGTGTCTCTGGCGAACGTATCCCAGAGTACACCTCATCTTGCTGTGGACCAGAGTAACGACAAAGGATCATATTACCCTGAGAAACCAACCCACTACCACCGTGATCATGCGCAGGAGGCCGCTAAACCCGCTAAGTGCTTGGATTTATGGAGATATATATGAGTCTGTGACACAACAGACTTAATATCCAGAGTACCGCATGATTACCCAGAGTTCACCCCCCTGAGTACGGGTGACCCAGAGTTCAAGATGAATCTCTGGGTTGGATCACGAATCCAGACTCTAAATACCAAAATCAAGTGTCTCCCAAGCCAATATCCAGAGATCATCATAACCCCCAATGGCTCCCAGAGTTTTGCAGAGATTTCAGGGATGACCCTGAGTGTCACGTGATTCTCTGGATTTCGAGTCAGTCCGAAGCCAGTCTGCAATCAAGTGATGTGTGACCTTGAAGAATCATATTGGATGTGCAGATTGGACACTTTCAAGGAATCGAGAGGGATTCCCGTGTCATACTAGACCAAGCCTAAGGACCCACATTTGGCACTTTCGAAGCCTGACAACAATGGAATCGCAAGCCGATCGCAAGTTTGGACCGCTGAACCCAAGGTATACTCAAGACAAGATATTTGACCTCAAGCATAGTGAACAGAAGATATTTGCCCAAAAAAGAATGCAGAAAAAGATAGAGAAAGAAGTAGCTGATAAAAGACAAACAGAGTTCAATTTTCCCTGTGCTGCGCAAGTGACTTCGGCCAAGCCTGCCGACGGAAATCCGGAGGACCTGAGACTACGACCGCGGGACGCTAAGGGCGCATCAACGGCGAAGGACAGCCGTCTGTGTGGACTCCATCAAACTCAAGTCCAGTTAGGTGGGGACCAGTGACGGCCTTGAGCTTCCTGGAGTGATCCATCTATTCCATATCCTAGTTGGGTCACTTGCTGTGCTCGTGGTAGCCCATTTCATATTACCGAAGGGTATTCTGGGGTGCTAGGTAGTCGCCTCCAGGATTTTGTATTGACTGCTTGTGTGAAGGGAAGGTTATTGATAGTGATTGTATTTTCCTCCTGTATTGGAGGTGGTGCGCGTTTGTGTGAGTCTCAGGGGAGCTAGGCCCCTGAATTTAGGACTCGAGTGAGCCTAGTGTAGGAGTGACCCACCGTCCGAGGGTCCAAAAGAATAAGTGACGGCAAGTTGTAGTGTGTGTATACTCTGTATTTGTTGGTTTTATCAAGCTAAGAGGGCATTCGGGTAAGGTATCTTCTAAGTTCCAAGTCCCGGAGTTGACTGAATTCCTGGACCCTGAATTTGTGATATTCTGGGTTTCGGGTGATCTGATTCTCTGGGTTTGCCTTTTGGTGTGGAGGTGCGTTCTGGAATAGACGTGTACTCCGGCACTTCTTCAAGGCTACACTTACAATCGGTGGAGTGCCGTTCCGTCGAAGACAAACGAGCCGACAGGGATTACACAAGGTACCCACGCCAACCAAGGGGAGTGATTCTTAGGGTTTAAAGCTTCGCGGCTGCGAACCTCTGGATCTGTCTCCTTGCTGTTGACTCTCAAGTCGATTCTCTGGGTCTATACCCTGAGGAACATCTTGGGCTGCGCTATACAAACCCCCTGGGCGATAACGGTTTCATCGGCCTCACCACATACATGATATTTGGTTTGAGCCAGTCGGATGCGAATGCGTGTGATTCTTTAAAGCACGACCGTAACGTTTGGTGCTGTTTACTATATGACTTCACACGCGCGTATCTTACCTCGTTCCGTATGACGATGTTGTATCCGTAGCCCGATACCCGAGAATCAACCGCAGTCATACGCGCCTTGCAACCAAGGCATCGCGCTTGGCGATTGCGATGTCCTCTGGAGCGAGACTCCTGCAAAACTCCATGCGCGCAACGGTTATTTTGTGCGTCCATTCAAATGCGGGGGATCTGATCCCCTTGTGTACTGCGTGGCGATAAAAAACGAAATGAATCCCGTTGTATTAGGGGGTTTCAGTTTTCAGTTTTCAGTTTTCTGCGTTGATGGTTGGTCTGTTTTCTTGGCTAGATTGAAGCCTAGAAAACTGGCGAAAAATCAGTCAAACCGACCGTCTCCGGAGACGGTTGGCTTGACTGATTTTTTGTTGCCCTCAAACGTCGCGATGAAAGGTCGCCTTCGCGCGCATTAGTACTTCCAGTTTAAATTTTCGCGCGAATACCTCGTTTTGAGCGCCCCAGTGCATATCTCGGGCATCCTTCACCATTGCCGCACAAGATGCCATCTTTATCGACACCAAAGAATGTGGGACGTCAGAAGGCGCCGAAGCAATCAAACAAGCCAGTGTCGAGGACAACTCGGGCAGTGTGCAAAACCCCTAAATCCAAGTACGTGCACACAACTGACCAACAATTTCTTGCGATGGTAGAATGGCTTGAGAATCCAAGCAACTACAAGATCATTGTTGGGGAGGCTACTGCAGGCAAGTCTGTGGTGCACGGTGCTGGGATCACGAAGATCGACGGGTTCAAGCGGATGGCTGCTTATATCCATGGAGCTGTGAAGGCCAAAATGTGCTCAACAGGGATCTACGATGCAGGAATCACAGAGCCGTGGCCAGCACTTGTATGTCAAAGTCGTTGGAAGTCCTATTTCGCGCGCTACAAATCCACACGCGACAAGCTTAAGCATCAAACTGGCTTCGGCATCACGGCTGAAATGCTTGCCCACGGTATGACTCTTGAAGATATGGTCGAGAAAGCCTGCCCCTACTTCTATCGTTTGGATGATCTCTTTGGCGAGCAGTCAAATGTGGAGCCATCATCACACACTGTGGAGCCCGAATGTGAAGAAGGAGACAATGTATGGGGGCGTGATGTGGACGTCTCAATACCTGATAATGAGGAGGCCTCAGTCAACACTGATGAAGAATTTACTGTGCAACGCGATGCTGGTCCAGAAGAAACCGGATTTGTTTCTTCACTCCACTTTGATCTCCAGTCAGAAGGAACCGAACTTACACCTCCAGCAGAGACTATATCAACACCTACAAGCAGGATCTCAACAAGAACACGAACAACGTCGTCTTCGTCATCAGCACCCCCTTCACTGGCGTCACGTGGCAACCCAGACACTGTGCACAGCGGAGATGCACGTGGTGTAGATAAGGCAAACAACCCCAAGCGCCGAGACTTTGCTAGTATTTACACGGAGGCGGCCGAGAAGCGCCTCCAACTGAGTGAAAAATGTCTTCGACAAGACATTGCTCTGAAAGAGAAACAACTTGAGCAGGAAGGCCGTTTCCGCCAACAAGACATCCAAGAGCGGGAGCGGGAACGCCTTCAACGAGCCGCCACAAACGAGTTGAAGAAAAGAATCGCATGGCTCTACAACTGCTTTTAAACGGTAAATCCGTTGAAGCAGTCGATGCGATCCTGGCTGTGTTTTTCCCGGAGTAGTGAATTGCCAACATCATGGCATCAGCACATTTGTGCAGTTTCACGTTTGTTTTTTTTATCTAGCTCGATGTCGACAATAATTCTACTTTTAGCCGTTCTCTCTTGTTATAACCCGCTCGAACAATTTCATCAGCAGCTCCAGTGTATTCATCGTCGTCGTCATCGGAGAGACTGTCATCATCCCACAAATCGTTCAGCTCCAACCCGATATTGTGCAGCATCGCGCACGCCAGGATGTGGTTGTTGACGACCACAAAGTCTTTCTTCTTCCGAATCTGTGTCCGTATTCCTTTCAGCGACATCCACTGATTCTTGTAAAGACCAATTGTGTTTTCGACAATAACGCGAGCGCTGCAATGAACGTCATTAAACGCGGTGTTTTCGCGCTTTAGAGATGCTGGTCTCTTGAACGGAGTTATGATAAACTGTGACAAGGCATATCCAGAGTTACCAAGAAGATATTGGTCGCCTGAGAAGTGCTTAGCTGTTCGCCGCATCACCGGAGATTTCGCGAACACTGTGGAATCCGCGCATGACATCACCGGAGATTTCGCGAACACTGTGGAATCCGCGCATGAACCAGGCCAACCCGTGTATATCATGAGAATTCGCTTGTCTTCATTGCAGACAACTTGCACGTTGAGTGAGTAAACGACACTTTCTGTTAAAATGCAGCGCGCCATCGCTGTGTGGCTTCTGATCAAAACACATATGGGTGCCGTCCACCATACCAATCACCCCTGGTAATCCTTAGCGTTCTCGATGAAATGCTGATGATTCAGCCCTACGCGCAGACCTAGGCCACATCACAAAGCGAGCATAGTGCTGTAGTAGAGCCTGACGTACACTCTGGACATACGCCGTCACAGTACCAGCACCTACTCCGTATTGACGCACCAGTTTCCAGTTAGAATTTCCGTTCCCGTACGCCCCAAACCACTCGAGCGCAATTGCAAGTTGTATGGCTACATCTCTCTGTGGTTTATTACCTCGCTGAGCAAAACGAACGTCTCCACGTATGAGCTGCCATACGAACTCAAAGGTCGGCTTCGTTACACGGAGAGATTTCATGAACTCATCATCTCTTAAGTCAAAGACCAGACGTCTATGAGCGTCTGAGCGCGCAACATTCGATTTTGACCCCATGTATCGATTTAACCTCACCCCACCATACAGTTCTTGCGCCTCGTCCAGCATTTGCTCCTCTGAATCTGAGTCCTCGTGCTCGCCGAGAAGGACTTCGCAGAATATCATGTTGGACAGCGACCTCAACAGCTTAGCTCGGTCTGACTCCGGCATAGCTGCTTGCTCTGCGTGCAGCTTCAGAATCTTTCCGCTATGTACGGTCGAAGATCTGTGAAAGACCGCGCGATCTTTGTGTTGACGCCCTAGAAAACAGACAAGATAACCAGAAATGAAAGGATTTTCATGCATGTTTTCTTGACTCATTTTTGGAGTAAAAAAACTGAGAACTGAAACCCCCTATTAGGGGGAGTCGAACCATGCAAAAAACGTGCTCAATATTCTCGCTGACTTGTGCTCATTTTTCCAATGATTTTCTGCTCAATTTCAAAACAAGCCACCTCCGGAGGTGGCTGATATTGAAAATAAGCAGTCCGAAAAGATAAGCAGTTCCCTCCATCCCTTGTTCCCTCGTTCCCTCCCCCTTTACATGCAAGCACCTGTAGTGATGGCGAGCACTTTCATCTCTACGCCTTTCATGTAAGAAGCAGACTTCACGCATAGCGATCAAAGTTTCAACCTACCATCTACTCTGTGAGTATAGCGTGCAGGAGCAGGAGCGATATAGAACTTTCTCAAAAAGTCCACCTATCCCGTGACGATTATCGTATCATTGTCACGTGGATGGAGGATGAAAACAACTTCGTAGCACCATTGACAAGCCTGAAGTCGGTAGCAAGCCCAAGGTGAGGAAAATGGATGTTAACCAAGAATACAGTTGCGACTAAGGCTTTGGCAAACGTAATGGTATTGATTAAACAAGAAAATTAATGCTGTGAGTGCTGGTGTACTAAAGAAGCTGCAAGTAAGCATTCGTTACTTGCGAACGCTTTCGCTCATTGAATTGACCTAAGGAAGCCAAATGAGATGTTAGATATCACGCTGTCCTCGCTCTTCGGGGCCTCACCCACGGCAATGCTGATGGTCTGGTTAGCAGGTGCGCTGCTCTCCTTCATGACGTTCGCGAAGCCTTCCGCGATGTCTTCCAGGTTGTCTGGCATTGAATCATGACGATTGACGTGAGCAGTGTAGACTTCGACGGGTGCGTCGAGAGGTCAGAGAGTGGAGAGAGATCAACACTGTTCAGACTGTAACTTGTTGCGTACGAAACCACACAATTCCACCGGCTGATATCCCTTAGCAATGGCACGGTACTTAACTAGCCGTCGAAAGACGAACGGGTCATCGACATCGTCGGAATCGTAGGTATCGAAGAGTTGATCTTCGTCATCCTCGCTTGATGAAACATCGGAGTCCCTCCACTCGTCATTGAATTCAACCAACACGTTCTCGAGAAACAAGACAGCAGGACGACTGCATCAGCAGCAAAACCTCAGATAGATCCTTCACTTTGGAAAATAGAAGCTGTTTCTCGTTCTTGATGTCCTGTTTGTCTTCTTCCTCGAGTGTGGTAATGGCCAGCACAGCCGCAAACTCACGCAGGAATCGCTTGCGATCATTCACCTTCGGCATCTTCGCAGGAATTGTGGAATGGAGGGAGGGGAAGGGGAATTTCTCGTTTAAATACGAATTATAGACAATAATGAGAGATCAGGATCGACACCCCCTTCGCTGTTTTCTGCTTACTTTTCGAGTGTTTTTCCGCTTATAAATTCGGCACTCCATTGCTCACTTTTTTGGCCATTTTTGGAGGTTCGACTCCCCCTATTAAAAGAAAACAACTGCAGAAAAATCATACCCGTTGTAGTGAATTGTCTTTTCCGAGCTTCGACTCGAAACTTCAGGTGACTTTATCTCTTGTGTTTCTTGAATTCTCCATTAAGCTTACCCCAACTCTCGCTCCTAAATCGAAGTTGAAAAGTTGGAAGCACATTCAGAATCTCGGACTCGCGTTGTGCAGTGATTGTAGATTTTCGAGGACTAGCTTATGCGTTTGCAAGGTCTATCTAAGCCAATCATTTGATGCGCCTTAAGTTGTGGTTGCAATAATCTCCAGAGCTCGCAATGCCTCCTAATCATTCTCTGTTCTTCCCCGTGATCTATTCTTGGCTGCACTCCGGTCTGAAGAGTATTAACCCTTTTGTGAACGGTCGGTTTTGATTGCATTAAAGTATGGTATACAAGCCAAGATTTTACCAGGTCAATGCGGGCATTCTGACCCCTTTCATAAAGAACGGTACGTCCTTAAAGGAGATTGTGTGATAAACAGCTGATACTTAGCTTGGCCACTATTGTCAACTGGCGCATGGTGACCCCTTTCATAAAAGACTGTACTCTTCTTCGCCATATTTTAATTGGTCGATAACGAGCGTTTCTCCGCCCAGACCAACGCGCCCTGATGTGATTGAGCAAAACTCAATCACGCCAAGACTCTACTCAATAACCCCCTGGCTCTGAAGGGGGCGTAGCCGCCGGCGGCGAGGGTAGCCGGGTGTTTCAAGACGCCATAGCAGCTCCGCATTCGTTCGGAGTTTCTGTCATTCGCAGATATAGCTGCGGTATGCAGCTGAGTTGACTGGTCAATACGCCGCAGGCCACGGATATGACACTAAGGCTCGCCGTCACCGGAGGTGTACCCCACGTCGCTGAAGAAGTTCAAACTCGTCTCGTTCAGGTACGCTGGAGGAGAGGCTGCAAGTTGCCTCGCCTTCTCCGGCTGCTGCTGGTCTCTTGGCAAAGCGGTTGTGCGGCTGTCGTACCAAAACACCCTCACCATGAACAACGGCTACAAGTGCCACGACATCATTCTGCAGAGAGGTGACATGGACAGCATTGGTGGCTGTGTCGCCAAGGCTCGTTCGACCTGGCTGTCGCCAAGATACGCTCCGAAGAGCGCGTGTATGCTGGTATTACTATACGAAAGAATGTATGAAGTCCATTATACCAAATATCTTCTATAAACTTATCCCTTTCAAACATGATCGGATCAGTTGCGTTTTCACCCGCGTTGGCTATTATGTATCTCCCTGTTGAATACGATAACCACTCGAACGGACGAGGGTTCCCATGGACAGCAACCACGGCGAGTCCCCCCTTCGCCTCTCTACCCGGGCGGTTGGAGAGGAAGCGAGCTACGACAATGAAGTTGGAGCCAGGTCAGCAACCTCTCTTGCTATCACAGGCCCCCCCAGAGGTGCCGAAAGCACCGCTTCCTAAGATACGTGGGAGGCCGAAGGGGTCAAAGAACAAGGCGAAGCTAACGAGCAGCGAGCCACCCTCTGGAGAGCCTCCACGCAAGCGAGGACGGCCGCGCGGAAGCAAAAATAAGCCCAAGAGAAATTTGACTTCTGCGCTGGAAGAACAACTACAGCCCACAGCTGTACGTACTTTGGAAGCTTATGCTCAACCCGGTACCCAACCATCGGAAGTACAACTCACCGCGTCCGGTGCTGACCGAAGTCTAGCGGCACAACTCGCTTTAGTCGTCGCAGCTACGGATGTACCAGCGACACCGACTACAAATTCAGCTCTTCTCCAGTCAAGCGTCCAGGTGTTGAGCGCACAACTCGCTGCGCCAGAGGCTGGCCAATATCTAGCGCCGCAAGTTGCTCCAGTCGTTGAATCTGTCGTCGTCGAAGCTGAATGAAGTTCTGACCATTTAATTCACCTGGTGGTGAGTAGGAAAATCCCGTATTGACAATTGGTGAATTTGTTTGTAATAAAGTATGATAAATCAGTCTTAGTTTTATGTTCACGAGCCGGAACATGTTGTCAGAGACGCGACTTCGCAGAGTTTTCTCATTGGTAGTATTCGAATACAGGTTGGGTTAGGCTTGAACGTTTGTCAACCAGGGCATTCTGCCCCTTTTGATGGCGGTATGGCTTCCCATCTTGTAGATTGGCATCAAAAGGGTCAGAATGCACCGCTTGTTCACAAAAGGGTTGAGAGCTTGACAACACCAGCAGGATGGCATCATGAACTTGGACAGGCTTGCCTTGCTTCGACTGGGTCCATACAGTATGTTGAACCCATTGAGAGCTGCTGGAATTCGCTAAAGGCAAAATGAAGTACTACCTACCTGAGAGAAAGCATGAGATGATGGCTCTTGACGAATACGTCACATATACGCAGCGGATGGCTATTCTGGCAAAACTGTCGAAGCGAGCAAGCATGTGATAACACGCCAGCTTGTTTGGAGATTTGAGCGTCACTGTCTGTGCCATTGCTTCTCTGCAGAGAGATGAGAGGACATGAAATTAGGAATTTAGGATTAACCTTAGAATAACGTTACAACTCGGTTGGGAAATTTCAGCGCTCATTTTGCAAATCTTGGGGAATCCTCATCTTTGTACAACCCCCGAATAGTGCCATATTGCATTATCTTTGAAATATGCATCTTGCTTGGGAAACTTTGCAACTTGGTCGGCAAATGGTGTACTTCAAGTATCACTAACGTGAAAAGTGAATTCCACTAAAGTTAATGGAATTCACAGTTATCTACTTCGAGAGGGTTTTACAGTACGAGTCATTCTGTATGACAAAGTTCGACGTAGCACATGCCACCGAGAACGATGAATGCACACGGGGCGAGCAATCATACGCCCTTGTGGGACACCACTACAAAGAACTGTCCCCCCATTTGCCATATTTGTTCGTTAGCAAATATTGTAATTGATGCATATCAGCAAGGGGCAATAATATACTTTTAAGTATTTAGCTATACCTTCATCAGTTCGATGCGGTGCTATTCCTTACGTAGTACGGCTCGTCTTGATATTCAGTCGAGCAGTACGGGAATGTGGCGCTATCATCGTCCGGGTTGAACAGGTTCTTGCCGGCGTAAATCATGACGTAACATCCCACGATGCCACAGACGGTGGAGATCGTAATGCAAATAGCCTTCTCCCACAGCGGGATCTTCGTCCAAAACACCTTCACGTAAAAGATGAGCGGCAGGATTAGACTACACACTGTGATGGCAGTGGCACCCGTGAAATCCACCAGGTCGAGGAAGTGGTCCTTCAACAGGATAGAGGCCACCGCCAGCATCGCAATTAAAGCAATGCGCACCAGGACATAACGGATCACATTCGCTCCGCCCTTGTACTCAGAAAGATCCTCTTCACTCTTCGCTGGCAAAGCACGTTGGTTCTGGACGGCCTGGATATTGCTCTCGAGATCAGAGGCGGCAACCGCAGGTGACGATGCAGCCAGGTACGACATTTTCTCCTCGACTTCAACCTCTCGCTCTTCGTTATCTGTGGGCAGGGGGATAGTCTTGTGCATGCCCAGTACGACGCGCTCTGCCATATAGAAG
The DNA here is from genome assembly GCA_008079305.1 of Phytophthora palmivora. Taxonomy (NCBI): domain Eukaryota; phylum Oomycota; class Peronosporomycetes; order Peronosporales; family Peronosporaceae; genus Phytophthora; species Phytophthora palmivora. The sequence goes on along the minus strand of VOQZ01000317.1, from coordinate 81,920 downwards.
GCCGGGTGCAGAATCGTCGAGAAAGCGATCGACAAGTGAAGCTGCATGAACAGGTACGACATGACCACAGCACCGCGGTTAGCAGTAAAGCCCAGTGTTGTGGTGCTGTACGGGTCGGACGTGTTCACAATCGAGAAAAGCAGGTTGCCCGAGAGTTGGCATCCACCAGCAACGTAGCCAATGATGGCGATAGCGAGGAAGAAAGCCGAGGCAAGTCCAAGACTGACGATGATGACGCGAGGCATGCGCTCAGGCTGTGAGTGCTGGCGCTGGAGGTCAGGGATAACGATAGCTGCAGCGTATGCCAGTGACAGGTTACCAAACGTGGTCAGTACTTGGTGAAGTGTTACATCAGGTGTGGGTGGCGTCGGGTGACCTCGCTCCTCGTACAAGAGGATCGCAACACCGATGACATCAGCGATGATCGTACCCAGACATCCAGCCACAGCCATACTTGCACTCTCCTTCAGTGTTGGGATCAGCGCGACCGGGATGACGAGCACGGCCATGAAGACGATCCAAACGGTCTGGCTGAACGAGTCGGGAAATAGCACATCAAGCAGCGTGCCGCCGAGAACGAGGAATGCGCACGGGGCAAGCAAGCATACGCCCATGTGGGACACCACAACAAAGAAACGCCCCCATTTGCCAGCGACCCACTCGCCGAGGTCACCGTATGTCTTCACTGAAGCGGGGGCAACCATCAACACCTTGGATAGCAGTACTGTGGCGTAGATGTTGGCGAATGCCATGAACAGGAGCGCAATGGTTGCGTATCCCCAGCCGGCACGGGCGTAGTTGGACGGCATGCCGAGTGATCCGATACCGCAGATGCAGCAGAAGATGTTGAATGCTATCTTGGCATCCTCCAGTGTGAAGAGGGCAGAACGCGCGGGCGGAGATGAAGAAGCTGCCATTGCGGTGGTCGGTCAGGCGGAAAAATGAACAATGAGGCTTGTCGAAAAGCAGCATGCCGGTGCTTTTGACTGGAGAGCGGGCGCAACAGCCAGCAGCATTTTCCTGTGTTTGCGCAAATACAGTTGAATGACCACACGCCCTTCGTCTGTCTACACTCGTCGTTGCTGTTGTCACACTACACTTGCAGAGCACGGCGCAGCCGGTTCTACGCTCAGAGTTAAGACGTAGACCAGAGTGCGCAACGCATCAGCACTCCATGAATTTCAGACATTAAGCTGGCGACGATGGAGCTACTCACGAAGTCGCTGCATTCATGGATCGATCCGATGCCTTGAGCCAGTCGATTATCCACATGGCAAAATGGTGCGGGGCGTCCATTAGATCCGTCTCATTCGGTCACATCTCGAAGCATCTCGCGGGCTGTCGCCGAATGGAGATACGGAGTGAAGCGATCGGATTTGTAAACCAAGAGATAGTGCTGCCCAGCCTTGAACCTGGTAAAGTATTTTGCTGTTCTTTTAACAGGTGATGCCTGTAAGAAGAGGCCGCAATCGGGTGGGGAACAGAAAAAAATTAATTCCGGGATTTTACAAATGGATTTTCTGTAGCTACAAAATCATAGTAAGAATATTTTACATATATATGGGGCAGTATCAATAACATTGCAAAGCTGTATCTTGTATTTAGAACCCCAACGCAGCAAACTCCATACAAGTGCCGTTAGAACAGTTTTCAGAGATTTAGATAATCTGGCGTCGCGTTGTGATACACATAAGCGGGGGTTTTGATAGCCGATGTGATTTGACGTCATTGGGTTGGCATTTCAAATACGACGATGGCCTATTGGTGAGGCAGCATTAACTAGTGTGGATGGTGCAAGATCTGCTTATGAAAACGCTATCGTTGTGGTGCAAAAAGCTGTGACAATGTGAATGTGCTACGAATGAAGTGTTTAGCACGCTTTGCTTACACAAGGTGAATTTCGGTGGTCGGGCACGATCAAACGAAAAGCAAATCGAGGGAAGATCATTACCTGGCTCTCGCAGGGAAATTTTTTAAAAATTCTGGGCATCAACAAGAAAGACACTAGGAAGGCACCTTGCGGCGATGAAGATAATGATTCGTATACTATTCATTTCAACAAAAACGCCTCCTATCAGTAGGTATGAAATCCCCAGCTATCGAATGCAGTTAATTATTTTGCTTGTTAGCAAAGACCGGATTTTGGTAACTCGCCAATTCCCACCATTTTAGCCCTTTTTTCCCCTCTTCTTACAGGCACGGCCTGTTAAGATAAATTGTAATTTTAATTACAAAATTACTTAATTAATTACTTAATTAATTAAAATTTTATAAAGCTAAGTGATTGTTTTTTGAAAGAAAAGGAAGTGAAACGCTTTGATACATACATGCAAACCTCTGGTGCAAAACTCCCAACATCGAGTAGCACGGGTAACTTACTACGCTGGAGGGAATAACAAAATGGCAAACTCGGAAGTCATAAGCGTATCACTTTGCTGATCCCTCTGCAATCCTACAGTCGTTCAGAAATAATGAGTCAGCATGCACTAGTGTACATACATGTACTTGTCACCAGTACGTAAAGAACTTTCTGTCATGGCAATTTTACGTAGTAATCCACGCATATGGCTGTCTAACTCTCGTGTTCGGCCGTGTAGTTGTAGTACACGGTGTTCTCGAACTCAGGCGCGCAGAACGGGAAGGCTGTGTCATCGTCGCTGGGAGCAAACAGGTTCTTGCCCGAGGTGTACGTCACGTAGCAGCCCAGGCAGAAGCACACCACGACAACAGCCAGAGCCGGAATCTTCTCCCACATAGGAAGCACACTCCACTTCTTCTTCAAAAGGAAAACAATTGGCAAAAGGATCGAGTTCACCGTGATGCATGATGCACCTGCAAAGTCTGCCAAGTCGTGGAAATGGTCCTTCAGGATCACCGACGCGATCACCAGGATCGTGATCATGATGAGGCGCAAAAGGATGTATTTGATGACATTCACGCCGCTGTACTCGGCAGCCTCCGCCTCCGGGTCACCGAGGTGCACGTTCTCGTTATCGGCAACAGAAATGAACGAGCGACGTTTTGAGGCGCGCGATGTGTGCGACTGCTTCTCCGAGCGCTCAATGGCATCAACAGGTGTGGACACATCCGCATAGTTCAACAGATTGTTCTCGACATCAGCGACAACAGGCTTGTGCATGCCAAGCACGATACGCTCAGCGATGTAGAAAGCCGGGTTCAGAATAACCGAGAATGCGATCGTAATGTGGAGCTGCATGAAGAGATAAGCGAGGACAACCATACCCCAGTCCGATTTGAAACCAAGCGTGGTCAAACCAGTCTCTGCATCAGGGTAGATGGCGTACAGGAGGTTGCCCGAGATCTGACACCCAATTGACGAGTAAGCAGTGCTGGCCAAGATGAGGAACAGAACTGAAATGAACGACATCGTGACTCCCACCACCCGCGGCATGCGCGTGGGGTCACTGTGCTGACGCTGAAGCGCTGGGATCACGATACCAGCACCGTATGCGAGAGCTAAGTTGCCGAAAGCACCAGCCACTTGCTTGAAATTAAGGTCGGGTTTGGGAATGCTTGGGTGGCCGCGCATGCCGTGCATCACGACGGCGACGCCGATGACATCCGTGATGATGGTACCCATACAACCGGCAAAAGCTGCACCAGCTCCTTCCTTGAGAGTAGGGACCAAACATACAGGCATACAGGAGAGCGCCATGAGGATGATCCACGTCGTCGCACTGAAGGCTTCCGGAAAGAGACCATCTAAGAGGGTACCACCAAGCACGAGGAACACACACGGCACTAACAAGCAATTGGCCATCTGTGAGATGACTGAGAGGTAGCGGCCGGGTTTACCCATGCACCATTCACCGAGGTCGCCGTAGGTCTTGACCGATCGCGGGGCGAGGAGCATGACACGGCAGATAGCCACAGCGCCGTAGACATTAGCAAAAGCCATGAATGCCATGGCGATGACTGCGATGAAAGGACCGGCTCGAGAGAAATTACCGGGCATACCAAGCGTTCCAATGCCGTAGACGCAGCAGAAAAGGTTGAAGGCCGCCTTAGCATCCTCCACAGTAAAGAGAGCTTTGCGCGGCATGATACTGGTATAATAGCGAAGGCACGGATGTAGAGTTGCTGTGGAGGTGGGGACTTGAGTGGGAGCTGATAAATCCGGAAGTGAAGAGGTGGAAGCCGTGTCGGCGAGGTGTCAGCGGATCCGAGAGCTGAATTGCGTCAACTGGTTGCAGTGCTCATGGAATGATGAAGAAGGACTCGACTTTGCAAACAATGTCCACTAACTTGCCGAGTCTCGGCCGTCGAGTATAACTGGCGGATGGGCTGTAGTTGCTTTAACAAGATTTGCAGAGTTAGAAGGCTTTGGGGAGGCACGATATTGGACACCAGCTGTGCGTCAATAGGAAGCTGTAAATACACAAGTTGTAGAGTATGTGCCGCAATGCACTTTCCGGTTATAGACGACATCCTAGATTTCGACTTGACAAACTTGCCGATCAAGGTCGTCTTCGGTGTAAGAGCTCACGCGGGAAAGCCGTCGCTTATCGTAGGCATCTGCAGGCGAGACTAAGGAAGATGATTACATGTATACAACCTGCAGGCATGGACCTCGCTTCGCGTCCATCTACCTGGGACCGAATACTTTTGAGCATCACTTAGCAATTCCAAACAATGAGTGATGCCGGTTAAGAGATGAGCCGAGGTTTCTAGATTGAGCGTTCTGAGTGGGTTTCAACGAAGCTTGTCGACACTAAACATGTAGAGAATCTGTTCTCGGCAGAGCTACAACCGTGTGAACCCACACCTTGCTGCTTTTCAAGATCGGTTGACCGACTTTGCACAAATTGATTAAAATTAATCTGGAGATGTGTGTGATCGTGATAACACGCAGCCCATTGATAGGACAATTTGCTTTTGACGCGTCTTTATCTTGCCTACAGCAGGTCTCCGGCTCTTTGTCAACAAAGTATCCACAACTGCAACATCGCCTAAACTTCAAGGTCTCAAAAATCGTGGCGATAAAATTTGCACTCAACATCCCTCGTGCATTTACGGCTTCCTATTGACGCACAGCTGGTGTCCAATATCGTGCCTCCCCAAAGCCTTCTAACTCTGCAAATCTTGTTAAAGCAACTACAGCCCATCCGCCAGTTATACTCGACGGCCGAGACTCGGCAAGTTAGTGGACATTGTTTGCAAAGTCGAGTCCTTCTTCATCATTCCATGAGCACTGCAACCAGTTGACGCAATTCAGCTCTCGGATCCGCTGACACCTCGCCGACACGGCTTCCACCTCTTCACTTCCGGATTTATCAGCTCCCACTCAAGTCCCCACCTCCACAGCAACTCTACATCCGTGCCTTCGCTATTATACCAGTATCATGCCGCGCAAAGCTCTCTTTACTGTGGAGGATGCTAAGGCGGCCTTCAACCTTTTCTGCTGCGTCTACGGCATTGGAACGCTTGGTATGCCCGGTAATTTCTCTCGAGCCGGTCCTTTCATCGCAGTCATCGCCATGGCATTCATGGCTTTTGCTAATGTCTACGGCGCTGTGGCTATCTGCCGTGTCATGCTCCTCGCCCCGCGATCGGTCAAGACCTACGGCGACCTCGGTGAATGGTGCATGGGTAAACCCGGCCGCTACCTCTCAGTCATCTCACAGATGGCCAATTGCTTGTTAGTGCCGTGTGTGTTCCTCGTGCTTGGTGGTACCCTCTTAGATGGTCTCTTTCCGGAAGCCTTCAGTGCGACGACGTGGATCATCCTCATGGCGCTCTCCTGTATGCCTGTATGTTTGGTCCCTACTCTCAAGGAAGGAGCTGGTGCAGCTTTTGCCGGTTGTATGGGTACCATCATCACGGATGTCATCGGCGTCGCCGTCGTGATGCACGGCATGCGCGGCCACCCAAGCATTCCCAAACCCGACCTTAATTTCAAGCAAGTGGCTGGTGCTTTCGGCAACTTAGCTCTCGCATACGGTGCTGGTATCGTGATCCCAGCGCTTCAGCGTCAGCACAGTGACCCCACGCGCATGCCGCGGGTGGTGGGAGTCACTGTGACGATCTCAGGCCAGCCAAACGGAGGAAGCAGTCGTTGGCGGCCTTGACGAAGAGTTGAGGTCGGAGGCGGTGGCGAGTCGGAGGCGGAGTCGAGTGGGCAGCGGCGGCGCTGCAGTCGTGATCTTGCTGGAGGAGTTGACTTGTACAGAAGAGGAAAATTGAGAAGTGATTGATTGAGTTAGTTTTGTTGGCGCTAGCAGTAGTTGTCTCGCAACCAACGATCCTGGGTGACTAGACCTGCACCCAAGTATCCAGGTCCTATCCTAAAAACTATCTTTCTCAAATCCTACTGTTATCTTTCTCTGCCAATGAAATCCTGCGAAGCCTCGGCGTGGCTGAACCAGAATTTTCCCATAGCGTCCCATAATCAAAATATCCGGATGGTAACTGGAATGTTGCCAATCCTGAGGATTTACATCCAATGAAAAGACGTATAAGAACTGTTGAAGTGGCAACTGCAACCACATATAGCCAATAGACTCGTAGACATATGAAAATGTAAAAATTCAAGATTACGCTGAGCCATAGTAATCTGGCCAGCTGATCTTAAAATTTGGCGTAGTGGCTGTATTGACCACTACGTCACATGACCTCCTTTCGAGAAAGCACCACCTCCTAAAAGGGCTTCTCTCTTTTCTTGGATTTCCAATAGAGGTCGATGAGTCCTGGGATCTGTTTCAGGTTCTCAACTGGTTCCCATGTTGCGTCCTTCTTCGTTTCACCGAGCCACCAAATCTGGTACTGCATCTTTCCCTTGCGCTTGCGGTGGTTAACTACAGATTCAACCAGTTGTCCTTCCGTTCCATCGGCTAGCACAACCTTGTTCACCTTCTGTCGGCGCTTTGGATCTTTGCGATACGGTTTCAACAGTGACGTATGGAAAACTGGATGCAACTTCAGGTTCTTCGATAATCCCAACTCATACGAGTCACGAGATACCTTCTTCTGGACAGGAAATGGCCCAATGAACCTCGGAGCTAACTTCTTCGATTGTGTGTACCCCTTATGACGGATATCCAAATTCTTTCCGTCTAGTAACACCATGTCGCCAGTTTTGAAGTCTTGGACAAGTCTGTTTCTGTCGTAATAATACTTCATGCGCTCTTGGGCTTCACTCATACGGTCTTGCGCGACCTTGAGGAAGGCTTCTTGTCGGAGTAAAAACTCTCTTGCTGCTTTCTCCAACTTCTTGAATTCCGGATCTGACACTACATCGTCGGGCATGTATGGAATATACCCAAGATCCGCTTCAAACGGTGACATACCAATCGTAGCATGCACACGTCGATTGTAGGCAAACTCTGCCATATGAATAAACTCATCCCAATCGCTCTGGGCTGGGTTAACGACTCCTCGAAGATAATCTCCGATAAAACGGTTTGTACGTTCCGTTTGTCCATCCGTCTGTGGTCTAAACGCTGATGACAGGTTATGCTGCGTTCCCATAGCAGTTATGACAGCCTGCCAAAACTTGGACGTAAATTTGGAGTCACGATCGGACACAATCGTCTTCGGAAGACCATGATCTTTTACATAATTCTTCATGAAAACATTCGCAGTATCTTCTGCGCTGTCCGTCGTCTGCGTTGCAATGAACTTAGCACGCTTGGTCAATCGATCCACGATGACCATGATGGCGTTATAACCATCCTTGCTGGAAGGTAAGGACACAACGAAATCCATCGAAATGTCGATCCATCTACCTCTTGGTACATCCAGCGGTTGAAGTAATCCCGGCGGTTTCACTTGTCTCGCCTTGTTGCGCTGACACATTTCACAAGTGTTGCAATAACGCTGGATATACTTCATCATTCTCGGCCAATAGTACTTCTCTCGTACTGCGACGTAGGTCTTGTAAGATCCGGGATGGCCTGCTGCTACTGTATCATGGTTCTCGCAAATGACACGGTTTCTCAGATCTTCGTCATCTGGAATATACAATCGCGGACTTTCATCTTCACCAGTCTGATAGTATAAAACACCATCATTGAGCGAGTAATGCGGAACGTTGTCTCCAAGCTTAAGCGTCTTAATAATCCGCTGTAAGTCCTTGTTCCACGCATACATCTTCTTTGCGGACTGTGCCACGGTCATATTGTTTGCTACCATGGTTGCCACAATTTCACGGTTTTGGGCCGTATCAAGAAGTTCCTGAAGGCTTACTTGCGCAGCCTTATGCTCGAACTCAGGGTTTCTTGATAGTGCGTCTGCGACTACATTCGTTTCCCCTGGGATCCACTTGAACATGGGTCGAAACTCCGCGAGTTCATTGAACCACCGCGCAATGCGTCGATTCGCTGTCTTCTGCGTAAGAATCATCTCGATGCTCTTATGATCTGTTTCAACAAGGAAGGGCTTGTCCAGTAGATATACACGCCATGTCTTCAGCGCATGCATGATTGCGAGTAGTTCTTGTTCGCGCACTGGGTAATTCAGCTCTGCAGGTTTCATTTTCCGGCCCGTAAAGGCAACTGGATGTTCCAACTCTCCCTCCTTTTGAAATAAGACCCCCCCAATTGCAAAATTTGAGGCGTCCATTCGAATGCCGAAGGGCTTGGTGACATCAGGAAGACGGAGAACCGGAGGTGATGACAAGCGCTTCTTTAACTCATCAAAACACCGTAGTTGGTTCTCATCGAGTTCGATAGCATCTCGAGAACGTTTTCCCTTGATACATTCATGCAAAGGGCCTGCGAATTGCGCAAAATCCTTGCAGAATCTCGAAACGTAAACAGTTGTCCCAAGAAAGCTTTCCATTTGCTTCTTGGTCTTGGGAACTGGCCAATCTGCGATAATCTTCACCTTGTCTGGGTCCATTCGAACGCCGTTGCGTCCGACGAAGTCGCCTAAACATGGAATCTCATCCACGCAAAATTGGCATTTGGACAGTTTGATGTAAAGTTTCTGTTCTTCACATCGCTTCAATACTCTGTCCAGCGCGGCAATATGCTCGTCGACATCTTCACTCTTGGTGTACACGTAAATGTCGTCGAAGTAAATCCGCATGACATCACGTAAGTCCCTGAAAACCTTTTGTAATAACCTGTTAAAGGTCCCTGGGCTGCCACTGAGTCCCATGGGTGTGACGAGATATTCAAAAAGACCGTCTGGAGTCGAAAAAGCAGTGAAGGGTATATCTGCTTCTCGTAACTTGACTTGGTAATAACCCCAGAGTAAATCCATGCACGAGTACCAATAGCTGCCGGCCATCGCATCAAAGGTGTCTTCTTTGCGAGGCATCGGAATGGCCGGTAAAACCGTAGCTAAATTCAACTGACGATAGTCGTGCACAATTCGCCAACCAACTGGTTTTTTCACACAGAAAGTCGGTGCACAAAAGGCTGACGTACTCGGTCGAATGATGCCAGCTTGAACCATCTCTTTGGTCCATTCCTGTATCGTTTTTCTCTGATCAGGACTTTGGCGCCATTGTTTGACCGAAATAGGCGTAGTACCAGGTTTGAGCAAAATCTCATGCTCAATACCTTCTCGTACTGGCGGTGTCTCATTCGGAAGTTCCGTACGGAAAACCGTATCCGCATACTTCAGTAGCGTCTCATACGCCGGATTGCCCTTGAGAGCATCCCATCCTTGACTCTTGAAGCGTTCAGCCTTCTCCGAATCATGCGGATTGATTACAAACACTGCTTCAATATCCTTGTTCCTACGCAACATTTGCTGGAACTGGTTGGACGAAATAATCTTCGTTCGCCCAAACTGGCCGTTGTGACCATGCTGCCGATAGTAGTTGAAGATCTCGCGGCTCTGCGCAATTCTGGCACGGCGTTGTCCTGCCACCCAACGGGCTGGACGTGTCTTCGGCAGTCTCAACTTCACAGTCTGCGTGTTCTCCACGTTAATGCGAGGTGCAATCTGTCCAGTACTCCAGTCGATATCAGGGTTCTGCTCCCGCAGCCACATCATGCCTAAAACGACGTCCTTTTCCTCAGGAACAGGCATGACTTGGAATGTTCCCGTTGTCAAGGGAAATCCTGGTAACTGTAGAGACATCTCTACAGTCCGACGTGGACGATGCACAACTTGATCATAACCGAGATCAACTTGCATCATGTCACCTTCAGTGACATCCAACTCAAGCTTCTTCACTAACTCCTCAGTTACGCCGTTCAGGCTACTGCCGTTGTCAATGAATATCGTGACGGGCCTCTCTTGGTCTTCCGTCTTGAATGCTCGAGCTTCAGCCTCTAGGATCGCATACACTGCGCCCTGCATATACCGATTCGCTTCAGTACGTTTCGGCTGACTACAATCTGGAGAAATGTGACCAACCTTGCCACAATTTCTGCATGTAGCTTTCTTCTTCCAATCATCGTTCGCGCCTTTCTTCTTTTCGTAATGCTTATTGTTCTGCTGTTTCGATTTAGGCGGACGATGCCCCGAGCTTGACGATCCTTGCGAACCTTTCGCAGGAGCTCTAGGGGGTTTTCCCGAGTAGTGTGCAAACTCGAAATTCGACGCAATTTCAATGGCTTCTTGTAGCGTTGATGGACTCTCTTCTTTGATCTTCTTTGCTGTTTCTTCACGTAATCCGTTCTGAAAAAAGAAACGTTTCTCCAACTCACTGATCGCCAATTCTGTCTGCGACAGTAAGTCTTGAAACTTAGAGACATACTCGTGAATAGTCTCGTTCTGTTTGAGACGAAACAGTCTCTCACGAAGATCATACTCGAAGTCCCTAGGTCGAAAGCGCGTGCGCAGTTGTTGTTTAAACAACGACCACGTGGGAGCCTTATTCGCTCTCTCGCACTCGGTTATAAAAGCGCGATACCAGTTCAACACTGACTTGCCTAAGTTGCTGGAGATTATCGTTACGAAACCAGACGAATCGGCCTCCATTAACTCACGTCTGCTTGCGTAGTACTGCTCGGTGGCGAAGATCCACAACTCGATATCTTCGCCGTATTTGCCTTCATACATCGGCGGGTCCTTCTTCTTCTGATCACCCCGCGCCGCCATCAGATACTCGAACCTTGCGTTAGCTTGCTGCATTTGCGCTTGCAGCTGAGCTTGCATCTGGGCTTGGGCGGCTTGCTGCTGTTGCGTTATAAACACTAGCAACTGCTGCATTGACATCGCATCAGGGCCTGAAGCTTGGGTAGTATGTGCAGCCGGAGCCGCAGTGTCCGCCGGTGCTTCTGTACTTGGTCGTGATGCATCTGCATCACTCGGCGCATTCATTCTGCTTTGCTGCCGAGGACGAGGGTTCGGGGACGGGCGCTCAGCGGCACGGCTTCTTCTTTGAGCCATAACTGCTGGACTTCTCAGCGCGTATTGATAAGGTCTACCGAAACCCCAATGAAGAAGAAGAAAAGAAAAGAAACTACTTTTTTTGTTTCTTAAGTCTACGCTTCTTGTCGAGCTGGATGGAGTGGTCGAAAGTTCCTTCCAGGATAGTCTGCGTCTGGCTTATACGATGTTTTAGCAGTTCAGTCGTATCGTGCAAGACGTTCCTGGCGTTGGAGTCCTTGCAATCTGGAATTTCGTTCCGGATGAGTTGAACGATCTTGAGCTGCTTCTGCGTCGTCAACCACAAGTCCTGGCGTAGTTTGTCGAGCGTGTCACTGCGGGTCGTCAAGGACTTGGTGTCGTTGATAAACGGTGCTTCGGGTTGGCGAGTCTTTCGCTTACCCATGCAAGAATGCCGGCTAAAACAAGTTCAGTAGCAACGAGTGTAGATCAAGCGAAACCAAGTGTGAACTACTCAGAAGTTATTCTCCGCAGTAACCAAGGGGGGATTAGCCGAAGCGTTATACCCTTTAACCCAAGGAATGGAGTTCTGAATGTGCTGAACACACCTAGTACGCAACCACACCAACGAACCACCGAACGTTAAAGCTCGTGCTTAGAGGCAATACCAGTCTTCGACTCTTGAACTTGAACCGAAGCTTGACACGTCAAGTGCTACTATGTGACGATCTCAGGCCAGCCAAACGGAGGAAGCAGTCGTTGGCGGCCTTGACGAAGAGTTGAGGTCGGAGGCGGTGGCGAGTCGGAGGCGGAGTCGAGTGGGCAGCGGCGGCGCTGCAGTCGTGATCTTGCTGGAGGAGTTGACTTGTACAGAAGAGGAAAATTGAGAAGTGATTGATTGAGTTAGTTTTGTTGGCGCTAGCAGTAGTTGTCTCGCAACCAACGATCCTGGGTGACTAGACCTGCACCCAAGTATCCAGGTCCTATCCTAAAAACTATCTTTCTCAAATCCTACTGTTATCTTTCTCTGCCAATGAAATCCTGCGAAGCCTCGGCGTGGCTGAACCAGAATTTTCCCATAGCGTCCCATAATCAAAATATCCGGATGGTAACTGGAATGTTGCCAATCCTGAGGATTTACATCCAATGAAAAGACGTATAAGAACTGTTGAAGTGGCAACTGCAACCACATATAGCCAATAGACTCGTAGACATATGAAAATGTAAAAATTCAAGATTACGCTGAGCCATAGTAATCTGGCCAGCTGATCTTAAAATTTGGCGTAGTGGCTGTATTGACCACTACGTCACAGTCACGATGTCGTTCATTTCAGTTCTGTTCCTCATCTTGGCCAGCACTGCTTACTCGTCAATTGGGTGTCAGATCTCGGGCAACCTCCTGTACGCCATCTACCCTGATGCAGAGACTGGTTTGACCACGCTTGGTTTCAAATCGGACTGGGGTATGGTTGTCCTCGCTTATCTCTTCATGCAGCTCCACATTACGATCGCATTCTCGGTTATTCTGAACCCGGCTTTCTACATCGCTGAGCGTATCGTGCTTGGCATGCACAAGCCTGTTGTCGCTGATGTCGAGAACAATCTGTTGAACTATGCGGATGTGTCCACACCTGTTGATGCCATTGAGCGCTCGGAGAAGCAGTCGCACACATCGCGCGCCTCAAAACGTCGCTCGTTCATTTCTGTTGCCGATAACGAGAACGTGCACCTCGGTGACCCGGAGGCGGAGGCTGCCGAGTACAGCGGCGTGAATGTCATCAAATACATCCTTTTGCGCCTCATCATGATCACGATCCTGGTGATCGCGTCGGTGATCCTGAAGGACCATTTCCACGACTTGGCAGACTTTGCAGGTGCATCATGCATCACGGTGAACTCGATCCTTTTGCCAATTGTTTTCCTTTTGAAGAAGAAGTGGAGTGTGCTTCCTATGTGGGAGAAGATTCCGGCTCTGGCTGTTGTCGTGGTGTGCTTCTGCCTGGGCTGCTACGTGACGTACACCTCGGGCAAGAACCTGTTTGCTCCCAGCGACGATGACACAGCCTTCCCGTTCTGCGCGCCTGAGTTCGAGAACACCGTGTACTACAACTACACGGCCGAACACGAGAGTTAGACAGCCATACGAGTGGATTACTACGTAAAATTGCCATGACAGAAAGTTCTTTACGTACTGGTGACAAGTACTAGCAGTACTATTACGTGTTTGTGTCCGTGACTAGATGTGAAGGCCCTTCGTGTTCAGTTCTTATAAAATAGTGAAGCCACTGCAAAAGCGACAAAACTCGGGCGATTCGATGGCAGAGATATCACTTTGACCTCGGTTGGTGGAATAGCGTCTAGCAGTAATACAAAATCAGAATTAATTGCAGTGACCAGTCAATCAGCTTGCTTCAGTACTCAAGAAGAACACCTTTTGCAATATTTCTTCAAGGACAAACACAATCAGATTCACAAGACATTACTCGTATGCTGTCTAACTCTCATGCTCGGCCGTGTAGTTGTAGTACACGGTGTTCTCGAACTCAGGCGCGCAGAACGGGAAGGCTGTGTCATCGTCGCTGGGAGCAAACAGGTTCTTGCCCGAGGTGTACGTCACGTAGCAGCCCAGGCAGAAGCACACCACGACAACACTCAGAGCCGGAATCTTCTCCCACATAGGAAGCACACTCCACTTCTTCTTCAAAAGGAAAACAATTGGCAAAAGGATCGAGTTCACCGTGATGCATGAAGCGCCGACAAAGTCTGCCAAGTCCGAAAAGTGGTCTTTCAGAACCACCGCGGCAATTACGAGGATGGCAATAATCACGATACGAAGAATGACGTACTTGATCGTGTTGGCGCCACGATACTCAGCTGCCTCAGCATCAGGTTCACCAAGGTGCACGTTCTCGTTATCGGCGACAGAAATGAACGAACGCTTGGAAGCGCGGGATTCCTTCTCTGAGCGCTCAGCAGGATCTACGGGAGTAGCAGCGTCGGCGTAGTTCAACAGATTGTTCTCGACATCAGCGACAGCAGACTTGTGCATGCCTAGTACAATGCGCTCAGCAATGTAGAATGCCGGGTTCAGAATAACCGAGAATGCGATCGTAATGTGGAGCTGCATGAAGAGATAAGCGAGAACGACCATACCCCAGTCAGACGCAAAGCCTAGCGTGGTCAGGCCACTCGTAGAGTCCGGGTAGATCGACCACAGCAGATTGCCCGAGATCTGGCAGCCAACAGACGAGTACGCTGTACTGGCGAGAACCAAAAAGCAGCATGAAATAACGGCGATAGTGACGCCCACTACGCGGGGCATGCGCGTAGGGTCACTGTGCTGACGCTGAAGCGCTGGGATCACAATACCAGCACCGTATGCGAGAGCTAAGTTACCGAAAGCACCAGCCACTTGCTTGAAAGTAATGTCTGGGGACGGCACACTTGGGTGGCCACGCATACCGTGAATCACGACGGCGACACCAATAATATCTGCGATAAGGGTGCCCATGCAGCCCGCAAATGCTGCACCAGCTCCTTCCTTGAGAGTGGGAATCAGGCACACTGGCAAACAAGCAAGTGCCATGAGGATGATCCACGTCGTCGTACTGAAGGCTTCCGGAAAGAGACCATCTAAGAGGGTACCACCAAGCACGAGGAACACACACGGCACTAGCAGACAGTTGCCCATCTGTGAGATGACTGAGAGGTAGCGGCCGGGTTTACCCATGCACCATTCACCGAGGTCGCCGTAGGTCTTGACCGATCGCGGGGCGAGGAGCATGACACGGCAAATGGCGACAGAGGAGTATGTGTTGGCAAAAGCCATGAATGCCATGGCGATGACTGCGATCACGGGTCCGGCACGAGAGAAGTTACCGGGCATACCAAGCGTTCCAATGCCGTAGACGCAGCAGAAAAGGTTGAAGGCCGCCTTGGCGTCTTCCATGGTGAAGACAGCAGAGCGTGCCATGGTGAAGTAGAGTCGGTCGGGTGGTCGCTTGAGGTACAGGCGGAGAAATGAAGACTGAGCTTCAATGAGGTGGGCGATGAAACCTCAACTAGCGAGTTCTCAGGCGATACATGGAGCGAGCTCGCTTATGTGAGCGTAGCCAACGTTAGCGACGGGATGAACGGGTTGCAGCAGGGTCCACTGCGGGACGAGAGCGCGGCCGCTATCAGGTCTCCGCGCGACGTCAGATGGCGATTGACCTATGAGTGCTCTCAAATCCCCGTACCGCACTTTCTGGTGCAGTGTTAAACGCTCACGCACCGGCACTCGCACCACAAGTTGTGCACAAAATCTGCCAAAGACCCGGCGCAGCAAATCATAACTTGCTCTTTCAGGACAACTGATTTTAATCATGAGTCGAAATCGCACAGTCGAAGCGTTCAAGTTAACTCGACTTCATGACGAGCTAACCACGATCTAAACTACTGTACTAGATATAGTGCAAATACATGTTACATTTAACTCTTTCAGATTTAATATACACTAGTTTTTCATCAAGCTTTACTTGTCATGCTTGCTCCTGTGGTCATATTGTGCAGGGCGCATCGCCGGATGGAAGCATCCTCCATGAGGACCTCATGGTCTTCGTCGAGTCGCCAACTTGGTCGCACCTCGACAGTGCCCGGTAAAAGTGCATCGTTGTAAAGTGAAAACCTACACCGAACTGGCGTGGCGTTTCAGTATTTGCATGTACGTGGTAGAAGGTAGCAACACAACTTGCATTACCAAACACAACTTCAAATATCGACATCCTGGTTTGGTTGCCTGGCTTTGAAAGCGAGATGTTGGAGGGAACAGTACATGTACGGGACTGTGATGTGTGATGCTGTAAAATTCTGTAAAATGGCATTTTGAGCGTATGTGTGAACTTTTCAAAATCTACATAAATAGTTTGCGAGAGTATGGACAAGCATACCTTGAATAGCGGGTATGGAATAGACGTTTGAAGACCATCGGTCATCGAAACTTAAGTGACAAGCTGCACGGTGGCGGGTACTGATTGGTGTTGCAGAGAGCATTCCCACACGGGCAAATCAGCTGAAAACCCATCAACACATGCACTGCACGAACCGTATCTCGAAGTTGCCTTTCAAGATTCTGATATTGAAGTGCATTTGCTGGAGCCCATCGTCCACAGAGCACCGGACTAGAGACATACCCATGCCATCGCACCAGAATGCGATGCTCTAACTTCAGAAACTCCCACTGGTTACCACAGGTCAACCCCAGTGCTCTCAACTTCGACAGACAACCAAAGCTAACGAGGTCACGTTGAAGAGGGTCTCCATAGAGCGGACTAGCAAGCAATGTCCTAGAGATATGTCACGTATCATACGTATCCTAGAGATACGGAGCTTCTTCACTTTCCTAGCTGAGACCGAACTGTCTATGTCGATCCCCGAAAGAGTCTGCATGGGGGATGGGTTCATTTGCATGAAACCCTTTGAGGATGCGTCTGCAAAAGATCCATTGCAGCTTCACCTGTCGCCTACTCGTACGAGTCGTACAGCGTCATTACGATCCTCTGCAAGGCCTGCAGTGTGGCCAACAGTATTCGGCTCTGAATAGTTCCTCGCATAGCATTCGCGCACCAGCATTGTGGTGTTCGCTATATGAGCTATAACAAAAATTGGAACCAATGTGGTTCTTTTTTAGTCGTCGAAATCAAACGTTATTGCGCAATTGCACTACCTAGTATTGTGGCCTCGCCAGCGCCGGCGCAACTAACCGGATCGTCAACATCCTGCTCTACATGTAGTATATAGTATCAGAAGCGCTGCTGGAAGCGGGTGCAACGAGGTACCAGTATGTACTTCTGGTGATCACCAATTGTTGTAGGTTGCTACCATAGCAATGCCACAAGACGTACTTGTCCGGGTTGTGTCTGATGAGAGCGATGTCAAATTTCCATTTGTGCGTGTGAAGCAAGAGTTCTAAGTCTTATGGAACTACAACACGTTAGTGAAGGGCTTATCAGACGTTTGAGTAACGTCATGTACGCTTTCAATGTGAAAGAGGTCGGAGAGAGTTCGAGAGCTCATTCTTTGAAACTTGTCATTCCGGTTCAATTGAGGTCGTGTGGGGACCAACGACACTTCACTGCAAACGATTCGCTCGATGATTGCTATGTTCTCACCCACGCAGTTGCTTGATGCAGTATCTCTTGAAGTAAGTAGCGCAGAAGTCGCTACGAGAGATGGGGGCAAATAAGATGCATCACAGGCGGAAACGAAGCCATCCTCAACATCTTCACTTAACACACTTTGCAAAAGTAGCGGGTGATGATGCATCGATCGTTCTGCATATTCTCGTTTATTTAGCTCCTCCCTCTGAGCGATAGCAACCAGCTTTAGCAACTGGAGGTATTCAATTTGCATTTCCTTGAGCTCGAACAAGAGTTTGGCAACGCTATTAAATCTGAATTTGGACAAATGTAAGCCAAAGCCTCGCAACACCACTCGCACCATGTCCACGTCGATGGTGCCAATTCGACCTGGATCATGAGACTCGAGTTCCACCTGCAGATCACCAATCGATAGTTTCTTCGCCTGCATTTTTTCCCACACTAAAGCTGCGAATTCTGAGCGCAGCTCTATGATCTCACGAAAATGATTCACGACTTCGCTTAGCGTGATACCATCCACACGAAAAATACTGCTAACCAGGACAAAGTTCCTGAATATCTGTGGTTGTAAAAGGAAAGTGTTAAGAGCTAGAGGGAGCGGAATAACTATCATCTCCAGAAGCCTCCAGTCAACATTAGATTCTCCGAATTGATAGGCCACGCACTGCACTACCAGCGCGAGATAAAACCCATTGAGCATTAACAGCATCATCACCATGAAGTGCCACGATTCCTTGAAAACCACCGAATTTCGATTGCTGGAGCCGTCGCAGGCGCCATAGTGTGTTTCATGCTTTTTGAATACATGCACCCGTGTTTTACTGGTCTCGCCGATTCGTACTCCTCTTGTACCTTTTGCATGACCAAAAGTGCTTTGCCTGCATCCTCTTGCGTCCACGCCCTCGCTTCTTGGTACGTAATGGACCTAAGGTGGTTTTCTAGTGTGTGCTGGTCTGCTGACATTCCAGCAGCTCTTAGAATTTGATAAACACACGAACGGAAGTAAGCAAAAACGAGGATGTGAAGCCCAAACAGTATCCAGGAAAACCCTATCAACACCACCACGAGACCGTGAGGTTTTGATAATTCTGGCTCACCAAAATCTAGAGCTGCGGTGATCCCCTCCAACATCCAAGCCACGGCTAGTAGCAGCACCCACATTGGTGCATTCACGTCAGTCATGTGTACGATCTGGTTATTTTGTGCTTGTCGTAAGTATTTGGCAAATGGGAACAACTGCGGCAATTTAAAGCGACTGAGGAACAAATAGCGCAGCAAGCGCAAGCGAACCAATTCGTGTGTATCTCGTGCTCTGTCGAAGTTTGGAGATGCCGCAGCATCAGCCAAGTCTTCTATGTGAATCAGTTCGGCTCGGTCTGCTAGGGAATTGTGCTTTTGAAGGATCAGGAAAATGCAGACAGTCTGTAGGATAAGTGCCAGGGCCAGGATGAAGATAGTCAGGTCTGCGATTTGGAATGCCGTCATGGCGGCACTGCCGCCGTCGACACTGGGTACTTCTTTTACCAATTTCAGCCCAAGGCCGAGGAGTCCGAGGATCATAAGTTCGCGGTACGCCTTGCTCAGTAATTTCTGGTACTTGACGGAGACGGAGGCGCGTTGCTCTAAATGATGCAGTGCTCGCTCGAACAGCAACAGACACACCACCAACACGCTCAAGTGCAGCAACACGCGCCATAATTCCACGTCATCCCCAACGCGGAAGAGCGACGTACTCCCCATATGATCTCAAACGAGCAGGTCGTAGGCGAAAATAGCTAACGTGTTTGTTTTAAAAATGCAAGCTTGAATACTTTCATGGTACTAGTATGTGTATCTGGATCAACGCACATCGACACAGCTCTTCTGAGCCTACGATTCGTGCTCAGCCGTATAGTTGTAGTAAACCTCGTTCTCGTACTCCGGACCACAAAACGGGAATTCTGTGGAGTCATCGACTGGAGAAAACAGGCTTTTTCCAGTCGTGTATGTCACGTAACAGCCAAGCACGAAGCACACCACCGTCACAATTAAAGCGGCAATTTTCTCGTAGAGGGGGATCGTTTTCCACGCCTTCATGAGGTAAAAGACTATCGGGAGCAGAATGCAGTTCGTCGTAATGCATGACGCACCAACGAAGTCAGCAAAATCCGAAAAATGGTCTTGGAATATGATCGAAAGCACGACCAGGATGATAACGATGACGACGCGCAGTGTAATGTACTTCATGGTGTTTTTTCCGCCACGGTACTCCGCCATCTCAATCTCTGGGTCATCCTTGAAATCGCGTTCACTGTCAGCAACGGACACGTAGGACATTTTTGAGCTACGGCGAGGCTCAGTCTGGACAATCGCAGGCGTCGTGGATTCTACGTAACCAAGACCATCCTCCATCTCAGAATTTACTTTCTTGTGCATACCCAATGCCAAACGCTCTGCGAGGTAGAATGCTGGGTTAATTAGTACAGAGAACGCGATTGTGATGTGAAGCTGCATGAACAAGTAGGCCAGCACCACAGCGCCCCAGTCCGGTTTAAAGCCCAACGATGTCATTCCGGTATCTGCATCAGGGTAAATCGTGAAGAGCAGGTTACCCGAGATTTGACAGCCCACGGACGAGTACGCCGTACTCGCCAACACGAGAAACAGACACGAAATGAAGCTCACAGTAACTAGAACAATACGGGGCATTCGTGCGGGATCACTGTGTTGACGTTGCAGGTCTGGAATGACAATACCAGCTCCGTAAGCTAGCGCCAAGTTACCGAAACAGCCGAGGACTTGTGAAATCTTCAGATCGGGGGATGGAACCGTAGGGTGACCACGCATTCCGTACATGACAACTGCTACGCCGATAACGTCAGCAATGATAGTACCCATGCAGCCGGCGAAGGCGGCGCCAGCTCCTTCCTTGAGTGTCGGGATGAGGCACACTGGTAGCACCATGAGCGCCATGAGGATGATCCACACTGTGGCACTGAAGGCGTCCGGGAAGAGACCATCAAGCAGCGAACCACCGAGCACCAAGAACACGCACGGGATAAGTAGGCACGATCCCATTTGCGAGACGACACACAGAAAGCGGCCCAATCGCCCCATACTCCACTCGCCTAAGTCACCGAATGTCTTGACAGACCTAGGTGCAAGGAGAATGACTTGTGACATCTTGACGGACGCGTAGATGTTGGCAAAGGCCATGAAGGCCATGGCAATGACTGCAATCACGGGACCAGCACGCGAGAAATTGCCAGGCATACCCAGTGTACCAATGCCGTACATGCAGCAGAAGAGATTGAAGGACGTCTTGGCGTCCTCGAGGGTGAAGAACGGCATCTTGGTCAGACGACGGACTTGAGTCGGACGAGGCCAAAAGCAGAATGGCAGGCACGTTGAAAGCGGGGTACAAATAGGACCCTCACTCCATGCAGTTCATGAGCACGCTCGTATGTACAAGTACCGGCGCTCGGTACGGTCCGGTCTCAGACACAGCATGCTGTGTTGCACCCCAAAAGTTGAATCAAGGATGATGGACGAAATCGTCCAACTAGCAAAAGGATATGCAATGCGCATAGCATCTACAGTTCAAAACGAAATTTACCAAAGTAGGAGAGGATTTCTCATTTGATATGTGTTCTTGGTGGCTGAGATGCCATGAACATGTCCATATCAAGCACCTTGCAAATCTAGTAGCAATTGCTTTTGCAGCAAGTTGCTGCCAGTAAAAGCAAAGTTTGCCCCACCGACCAGAGATCCAGACCTGTGCTCATCTACAACGTCGGCTTCAACAATGTTAATAACGCTCTCATCCAATCAGTGGTTTGGACGTCCGCTCCACAATCATGACAGGTAATAAAGTAGCTGAGTTCGCGAGGACAGATCGTGAAAAAGCTGATGATCAAATGAATTCACTTCGATAGATACGACCAAACACACACAACTTCAGCATTAACGTTAATAGATGTGGTGAAAACTCGTTTGCCACCGTGCATTATTTTTCTCAACAGTTAAACGACGACGCGCTCGCTGATTGGACGCATGCCTATGACATCCTCAACGTCGATTCACAACTATCTTCATAAACTCGCTATTTGTACGCTCGCACATTCCGTGGTGTCCATAACGAAGTTGTGGCGGTCAGTGACAACCTAGAATCTTTGCAGGTTTCTGATGCTAAATAGCTACACGGTGCGCTGTAGCTGATACCATGAAGTCGCACTGTGCAACGAAGAGAACGCTGGTAACCAATGACAACCAGGCTGATTGTCATTGGCAACTTACCAAACCAACGGCGCAGCGCCGCCGGTGCTAACAGTCTACGTAGTATATCGTTCTTTTGGGATCAAGCATTTCGAAAACGATTTGCACCACTACCACTTCAACATGGACACGTTGAAGTGCTGCTGCAAAGCATTTTTCGTTTCGTGACATTGAAAAGTGCATACAGTACTGCACAACTTACGTGAAGTAAGTAGTTTTAAAAGAGTTGCGAACAGTAAGCCAGTAGGTAACATTTGCGTTGATACCACCTCCAAAGTGGCAACGTAGAGTTTAATAACAGCGCTGGAAAAGGCAGTGTCACTTGCATTCTATTACTTGTGCTTGTTACTACAGTAATTGGTGATGCTACCTTGGCTACTAACGTTGGTGTTGTGTTCTCGACGATAGCTTCTCGTCTAATCAATCTAATCTGTCCTGATTAGACTAACTATCGTGCATTGGTTTCTCGTCAGAGAACTTCCTCGGGTGAATCAACTTGGAACTTATAGCATTTAGTATCCTATTCGATACCCCTGAAAGAACAAAACAAAGTCAAAGTAGATCCGTATAACCATGGCCATGATACATGACTCGTGTATTACCAAACAGTAAGGTACGGCACCATATAAGTGGTGAAAATACATACTCGCTCAGACAAAACGAACACTTCTACGCGCTAATAAGCCTAGTTCGCGGCACTGGCGTTGTAATAGACCGTATTCTCGAACTCAGGTGCGCAGTAAGGGAACTCCACCTCGTCGTGTGAAGGAGCAAACAGCTCCTCACCCGTCGTATACGACACGTAGCAGCCCAGAGCAAAGCACACCACCACCACGATACTTCCCGATACCTTCTCCCACATGGCCACCTGACCCCACGACATTTTCAGGTAGAAGACGATAGGCAGCAAGATGCAGTTAACCGTGATACACGAGGCGCCAACGAAGTCCGCTAGGGCCGTAAAGTCGTCCTTCAGCAAGATCGAGATGATCACCAGCACTACCACGATGGTAACGCGCATCAAAACGTACTTGATCGCGTTCGCGCCGCGGTACTCGGCAGCCTCTGCTTCCGGGTTTCCGCGGTGAACATTCTCGGCGTCAGCAACAGACACGTATGACATCCTGGAGCTGTGAACAGAGTCCTTGATGGCTGGGTCACGAGGGGTACTGACCTGCAGGTAGGTGTTAGGATTCTCAAGGTCCTCCGATGCCTCCTTGTGCATGCCCAAGAACAGACGCTCTGCGATGTAGAACGCGGGGTTAATGATCACAGAGAACGCGATCGTGATGTGGAGTTGCATGAACAGGTAAGCCAGCACGATGGTACCCCAGTTCGGCGCGAAACCCAAATTAGTGAGGCCGGTCTCCGAGTCTGGGTAGATCGTGAAGAGCAGGTTGCCCGAGATCTGACAGCCCACGGCTGAGTACGCCGTACTGGCCAGGATGAGGAAGAGGATCGAGATGATGCCGACGGTGACGCCCACAACACGCGGCATTCGCTTGGGGTCGCTGTGCTCGCGCTGAATGTCGGGAATCACGATGCCAGCACCGTACGCGAGTGTCAGATTGCCGAAGCAGCCAGCGACTTGCGAGAACGAGAGGTCGGGCTTTGGAATACTCGGATGACCACTCATGCCGTGCATGACTACGGCCACGCCAAGAATGTCGGCAACGATTGTGCCCAAGCAACCGGCAAATGCGGCACCAGCGCCTTCCTTTAGGGTGGGGACCAAGCACACGGGGAGCACCGTGCATGCCATGAGAATGATCCACGTAGTCTGACTAAAGGCTTCCGGGAAGAGACCGTCAAGTAGTGAGCCGCCGAGAACCAGGAAGACGCACGGAAGGAGGAGACACGAGCCCATCTGGGAGATGACACACAACCAACGACCGGTTTTCCCCATGCACCACTCGCCGAGGTCTCCGAAAGTCTTGACAGACTTGGGTGCGAGCAGCATGACCTTGGACATGGTGATGGACGCGTAGATGTTGGCGAAGGCCATGAAAGCCATGGCAGTCACGGCGAGATAAGGGCCGGCGCGCGAGAAGTTGCCGGGCATACCAAGAGTTCCAACGCCGTAGATACAGCAAAAGAGGTTAAAGGCCGATTTGGTGTCCTCTGCAGTGAAGAACGGTCCTTTTGCCATAGCTGTCGTCGGTGCGCACACAAAAGGAAGTAGAAATGGAGGCTTGGGCTGGCGGCAGCAAAAAGGAAAATGAGCCTGAAGATGTCGACTCGAAAACCAACTACTGTATTACAGAAGCAACAGAGAATCTTTAGGACAGACTGATTTCGAAAGCTCCGCCGACGATGCCGCATGTTGGCGGCAGCTGTAGCATGCACCATCAAGATTGTGGCGGGAAGGATACCAAGCAAGATACGGGTGTGATTAATTAATCCCGCAAATCGATCTTCACGCAAACTGGGGAGCATGTACACAGCACCTTCTCGGCACCGTGTGTGTAGCGAGCCTTTTACGGCTGTTAAATCTGTTGCTGTACGTTTGTATCGATATGATGATGTTGACGGATGGAACGCATGACAAGCACCATGACGACAGAAGTTCATGCACGATTGACTTCCATACATTGCTCTAGAGCGATTCACGGGTGGACGTTTGCCAGTCTCAGGCTGTGAGCAGATAAATCTCGTGTTGTATCAGCTCGGAAGTTACAGTACCGGTATGAGAGCACATCGCAATGCGGCTTTTGGAAGTTGATGCGTAGCTACAATATCCTTCGTACGTACGGTTTGCATCGGCCTAGATTGTGAATCACAAATTGTATTATCCAGAGAGTCGACGGCGCACAAAGCATTTGCATGTTCACTATGTTGAAGTGGAAGGTTGGGAGGTGATTGGTGTGTCGTGCAGCGATGCCATGTTTGTCATGCGCGGCCAATGGTATGTACCTTGCATTTAGTTCTAAGCAATTGCGTTCGGTTTGACTAACTCAGTCACGGCTTACGTTGTACAAGTGTGCACGTACATTTGCTTCAGATAATTCGGGGTCTACAGATGTATTGCAAATCTGAAGTTCGTGATTTTCTTCAGATATCGTTCCGGTGCATGTATTACCTACAGTCTGTGGACTACAGTAGAGAGCCTACCAGAACGTCGAAGAGGATTAAGTTACTTTGTCAATCATTTCCGACTTCCACTTCAACCTGATGACGGCTTACAATTCGCAACAAGCAGGTCCGTGTTGAACAGGATGATCCGGCCTTGCACGTCCACCGACTCTCTTGCTCCTCACAAATTCACTCCATCTTTGCACTTGTCCAACAAAAGTTAGCCTGAAACAATGCGAATGTACGTGCACACTTGTACAACGTAAGCCGTGACTGAGTTAGTCAAACCGAACGCAATTGCTTAGAACTAAATGCAAGGTACATACCATTGGCCGCGCATGACAAACATGGCATCGCTGCACGACACACCAATCACCTCCCAACCTTCCACTTCAACATAGTGAACATGCAAATGCTTTGTGCGCCGTCGACTCTCTGGATAATACAATTTGTGATTCACAATCTAGGCCGATGCAAACCGTACGTACGAAGGATATTGTAGCTACGCATCAACTTCCAAAAGCCGCATTGCGATGTGCTCTCATACCGGTACTGTAACTTCGAGCTGATACAAGGCACGAGATCTACCTGCTCACACCCTGAGACTGGCAAATGTCCAACCTTGAATCGATCTAGAGCAATGTATGGAAGTCCATCATGCATGAACTTCTGTCTTCATGGTGCTTGTCATGCGTTCCATCCGTCAACATCATCATTTTGATACAAACGTACAGCAACGGATTTAACAGCCGTAAAAGGCTCGCTACACACACGGTGCCGAGAAGGTGCTGTGTACATGCTCCCCAGTTTGCGTGAAGATCGATTTGCGGGATTAATTAATCACACCCGTATCTTGCCTGGTATCCTTCCCGCCACAATCTTGATGGTGCATGCTACAGCTGCCGCCAACATGCGGCATCGTCGGCGGAGCTTTCGAAATCAGTCTGTCCTAAAGATTCTCTGTTGCTTCTGTAGTACAGTAGTTGGTTTTCGAGTCGACATCTTCAGGCTCATTTTCCTTTTTGCTGCCGCCAGCCCAAGCCTCCATTTCTACTTCCTTTTGTGTGCGCACCGACGACAGCTATGGCAAAAGGACCGTTCTTCACTGCAGAGGACACCAAATCGGCCTTTAACCTCTTTTGCTGTATCTACGGCGTTGGAACTCTTGGTATGCCCGGCAACTTCTCGCGCGCCGGCCCTTATCTCGCCGTGACTGCCATGGCTTTCATGGCCTTCGCCAACATATACGCGTCCATCACCATGTCCAAGGTCATGCTGCTCGCACCCAAGTCTGTCAAGACTTTCGGAGACCTCGGCGAGTGGTGCATGGGGAAAACCGGTCGCTGGTTGTGTGTCATCTCCCAGATGGGCTCGTGTCTCCTCCTTCCGTGCGTCTTCCTGGTTCTCGGCGGCTCACTACTTGACGGTCTCTTCCCGGAAGCCTTTAGTCAGACTACGTGGATCATTCTCATGGCATGCACGGTGCTCCCCGTGTGCTTGGTCCCCACCCTAAAGGAAGGCGCTGGTGCTGCATTTGCCGGTTGCTTGGGCACGATCGTTGCCGACATTCTTGGCGTGGCCGTAGTCATGCACGGCATGAGTGGTCATCCGAGTATTCCAAAGCCCGACCTCTCGTTCTCGCAAGTCGCTGGCTGCTTCGGCAATCTGACACTCGCGTACGGTGCTGGCATCGTGATTCCCGACATTCAGCGCGAGCACAGCGACCCCAAGCGAATGCCGCGTGTTGTGGGTGTCACCGTCGGCATCATCTCGATCCTCTTCCTCATCCTGGCCAGTACGGCGTACTCAGCCGTGGGCTGCCAGATCTCGGGCAACCTACTCTTCACGATCTACCCAGACTCGGAGACCGGCCTCACTAATTTGGGTTTCGCGCCGAACTGGGGTACCATCGTGCTGGCTTACCTGTTCATGCAACTCCACATCACGATCGCGTTCTCTGTGATCATTAACCCCGCGTTCTACATCGCAGAGCGTCTGTTCTTGGGCATGCACAAGGAGGCATCGGAGGACCTTGAGAATCCTAACACCTACCTGCAGGTCAGTACCCCTCGTGACCCGGCTATCAAGGACTCTGTTCACAGCTCCAGGATGTCATACGTGTCTGTTGCTGACGCCGAGAATGTGCACCGCGGAAACCCGGAAGCAGAGGCTGCCGAGTACCGCGGCGCGAACGCGATCAAGTACGTTTTGATGCGCGTTGCCATCGTGGTAGTGCTGGTGATCATCTCGATCTTGCTGAAGGACGACTTTACGGCCCTAGCGGACTTCGTTGGCGCCTCGTGTATCACGGTAAACTGCATCTTGCTGCCTATCGTCTTCTACCTGAAAATGTCGTGGGGTCAGGTGGCCATGTGGGAGAAGGTATCGGGAAGTATCGTGGTGGTGGTGTGCTTTGCTCTGGGCTGCTACGTGTCGTATACGACGGGTGAGGAGCTGTTTGCTCCTTCACACGACGAGGTGGAGTTCCCTTACTGCGCACCTGAGTTCGAGAATACGGTCTATTACAACGCCAGTGCCGCGAACTAGGCTTATTAGCGCGTAGAAGTGTTCGTTTTGTCTGAGCGAGTATGTATTTTTACCACTTAGGTGGTGCCGTACCTTACTGTTTGATAATACACGAGTCATGTATCATGGCCATCGTTATACGGATCTACTTTGACTTTGTTTTGTTCTTTCAGGGGTATCGAATAGGATACTAAATGCTATAAGTTCCAAGTTGATTCACCCGAGGAAGTTCTCTGACGAGAAACCAATGCACGATAGTTAGTCTAATCAGGACAGATTGGATTGATTAGACGAGAAGCTATCGTCGAGAACATAACACCAAGGTTAGTAGCCAAGGTAGCACCACCAATTACTGCGCTCGTACCAATGACCATAGGAGTAACAAACACAAGTAACGGAATGCAAGTAGTGTTGCCTTTATGTTCGTATGACCCCCTTGTGATGACACCCAAAGCAGTTGTCCAAACCGAAAAGTACTCTATTGGCCACTTCACATTTTGCAAAGTAGAGTGCGGACTACAAAGCAACCCGCATCGGAGTCTTCGCAGCAACTGACTTTTTTCTCCGACAGCATGTGAGCTTTGTTCACATGTCATCTAGCAGACGACGCGTTGTTTGTTTCGTGCCCCTTTGACGAACAAGCAATAAGAACGTGAGCCAGGTTCACTGAACGTGGTATATAAGCCGGGAGAACAGAATTATTCGCTATCGATTGTACCGTACAGTAAAATATGGATGCTGGATGCGTACGAATTCTCGTGTACGCAACGTTCGTACATATATACTACAGTAGTACTGAATGTTCCGTTTCCACAATACTGTACGTAGCAGTCGTACATATATACTAATATGTTCCGTTCCCACAATACTGTACGCAACGTTCGTACATATATACTTTGGTACATAATGTCCTTCATATCTTTCGTCGCAACGAATGCTATTTCATTTTTGAATCGGTAAGTTAGCCATGGCACGCGATGTACTTGCAAACAAGATACACGATCGTCCGAAAATTATTGCTGCTCTGCTAGCTCGGCCAAGTGCAGCACCCGCATTGTGTACACAGTATCCAAAAGGAAAATGTAGCGTGAAATAGCTCTATCTTTCACTACCCGACTCGGAACATGTATGAAATGAATGAAATTGCCGTTTAGTCAGCTGGCTACACCCGGAGCCGCGCACTGCCGGCGCACCAGCCGTCGTACTCTTGTTACAAACGCATGTCATCCACTATAATAATGCGCTGTTGTTTCCTTCAGCCCATGTTGCGACACCCTCTTGCTCCACAATGGGGTGAACCTTTCTGAACCAAGCGCCAGGTCGATGTAAGTAAGCAATATCGTGGAAGTTTGCGTCATTCCCGCATGCGCACCTGCCACGGCATGTACCCCGTTATTACTAGGAAAAGGTGGTTGATAGGAACACAATGGGCGACTTGCACCGACGAGTCCAGTACCAGCGAAATTTATGCTTCTACGCAATGCTTGTTCATGGATGCAATTCTGTTGACGACAGAGTCAATCTCCTTAGTATCCGACTCGGAGATCACACTCGGCAATGTTGAGTCAAAAATACACACGAAGTGCACGAGTATCTGGTCCGGAGTTTGAAGCGTACATGTGCGGTTCACTGCCGCCAACGCATGAATGTACTCGGTGTCGAGATCTTCATCCACAACCGCAACTAGTGCTTTTAATACTTGTGCAGCGCCTGGACTAGTACCCAAGTAACTAGCTTGTGGGCAGTGAAAGCTACACATTTAATCCCTTGTTGACGCCATTATGAACAGTAAGACGGTATTGAGAACCGTCACGCTACTTACATACGGCAGAGCGGCAGTGGTGAGCGTACCATTCAGTTCCCGCTCAAGTTAAGGGATTAAGATGAGAACCATGTACTGTTGGCGAAATAAGCATAATGCTGAATCTGAATAGAGCTCACCGACATTGCATCCACAACATTTGGGACGAATACGTTGTACTACAACACAATACACTATATTTGCTGATTGATTAGCGGCACGGATAAAACCTCTATCCAACCACAAAACTATGGTATAACGACCAAACTGCGCTGCTTCTTACGCTGCTGCAGATCGGTATCGGATTAGTTGGTGCTGTTGTTGCGGATGTAGTACGGGTCATTCATGAACTCCTCCTCACAGTACGGGAACAACGTGTCATCATCCGAAGGCGCGAACAGGTGCTCGCCGGCGTGGATCATCACGTAAAAGCCCGTGAAGGCACACACCACAATCACAACGACCGACGCAATCTTGTCGAAGATCGACATGGTCTTGTAGGACACACGCATGTAAATGATCAGAGGCATCAGCAGGCAGCTCGTCGTGTGGGCAGTGGCACCCGTGAAGTCCTGTAGGTCGAGGAAACGCTTGCGCAGCAGCACAGCACAGATCACCAGAATCACAATGATGCAGATACGGAGGGCAATGTAACGCAGCGGGTTGTTACGGTACGGCGCGTGCAGCTCCTCCTCCGTGATCTCCTCGCCGAACTCGAGAGCAACGCGCAGGTGCGACATACGGCCCTCCGTCTTCTCTACAATGCTCGCGGCAGACACCTGGCGGTTGCCAGCGGCGTCCATGGGCGTTGAGCTCTGGACGTACGAACGCTTGTCCTGAATCTCCATGTCAAGGTCCACGTTCGCCTGGTCCAGCTCACCGTTGAAGCGGACGATCTCGGGGCCCTTGTGCATACCCAGAACAAGACGCTCCGCCATGAAGAACGGAGGCATCATCAGCGTCGAGAAAGCGATCGAAATGTGCATCTGCATGAACAGGTACGCCATCACCACGGCACCGCGGTCGGCAGTGAAACCGAGAGGAGCCAAGCCGAGCGGGTCCGACGTGCTCACGATCGAGTACAGGATGTTGCCGGACAACTGGCAACCACCAGCAGTGTATCCCAACAAGGCGATCGCAACGAAAAAGCCTGAGATGAACAGAATGGTGATCACCACCACACGAGGCATACGCTGAGGCTCCGAGTGCTCACGCTGGAGGTCAGGCACCACAATAGCAGCACCGTACGCAAGAGCAAGGTTACCGAAGCATGTCAGCACCTGGTGAACCGTGATGTCAGGCGACGGGATCGAGCCGTGACCACGCATGTTCCACTGCAACACAATAACGGCGATGATGTCGGCGATGATCGTGCCCATGCATCCAGCAAAGGCCATGCCAGCACTCTCCTTCAGCGTAGGAATCAAACACACAGGCACAACCATCAGTGCCATGAAGATGATCCAGAACGTCTGGCTGAATGAGTCGGGGAACAGCACGTCAAGCAGAGTACTACCTAGCACCAGGAAGGCACACGGCACCAGCAGACACACACCCATCTGAGAAACCACCGTGAAGAAGCGGCCCCACTTGCCTAGAGCCCACTCGCCCAGGTCACCGTACGTCCTCACAGACGACGGCGCCACCAGCATAACCTTGGACAACTTGAGCGTCGCATACGTGTTAGCGAAGATCATGAAGGTCAGGGCGATGGAAGCGTAAAACGGACCGGCGCGGGCGTAGTTGGACGGCATGGCCAGCGAACCGATACCGCACACACAGCAAAAGAGGTTGAAGGATGCCTTGGCATCCTCCATGGTGAAGAAGGCAGACGACTTGGCGTTAGCGGTCGTCATCCTAGAACGAACGAAAGAGTCGAGCGATGCGAGACTACTGCTGCTTGCTGGGCTTCTCCGAGAGAAGAAAATTCCAAAGTGAGCGATTAAAAAGCTCGCGAGCAAGGCTCGAACGAAGAGCGACTCGAGTCCGCCGCTGCAGACTTGCCTTTCTCGCGCAGGACGTTGGTTGAGCTCGCTCGAACAGAGCCGATGCGTCTTGACGGCTCTTTTCCAAGCAACCATAATGGGCGCAAGTGTTCGTGCACAGCAGTCGCATCGGGTGTACAAATTCTCGCCATTGTAACTCAACTTGGCTGCATCAGTGCCGGAGATTAGAAGCGGCTGAGGCTATGTGTCTTGTGAACTCATGTCCCTGCTTGCAACAAGTTGTTGTTGCAGAAGAGCAGAGCAGAGACTCGCTTACCAAGATACGGAGCACCACATGAAGGCAAAGCACGGACATGGGAAGGAGGACTTTATTAGCGGCTTATTTAGTCGCTACTAATATCCTTTTGGCAGTATTACTACAGTAGGTATGTCACGGTCATTGGGGTTGAAGGCACATTTCACGCTGCCAGCTTCATCCCGATTGAATCATCCGTATACACGATGGCGATGGGCTTGCCACCTCGCATGTAGGTTAATCTCTACCAGTTTAATAAACTGAAGAAGGATGCGCGGCACCGATAGCCATCCGTTGACCGAGACGGAGCTGATCCTCGCCCATCCCTCTGTGCAGCAACTCGCCAGCTAGTCGCCTTATGACAAGTTCCGGTGCATGAAAACTTGTCCATCCTGTGGTATGGTCCAAAACGCATCCCGCTATTCGGTTTACACCATATTCAGTCCAGGACTGATTCAATCCGACTGAAATGCCCACTACAGAGCTATCCTGGCTCGACGAGCAGCGCGTCACCGGAAAGTGGTTTTTAGTCCTTTGGTATTAATTAATTTCCATGCGCAGCAGGGGCATCCAGCTTACGTGATATCCACGACTAAAAAGGGCGAACGATGCACGACAACGTTCCTGTACCATGCACAG
This sequence comes from Phytophthora palmivora, assembly GCA_008079305.1. Taxonomy (NCBI): domain Eukaryota; phylum Oomycota; class Peronosporomycetes; order Peronosporales; family Peronosporaceae; genus Phytophthora; species Phytophthora palmivora. Next base: position 50,000 of record VOQZ01000317.1, on the reverse strand, counting down.
GCAGTAAGTACCATGCACCAGTACATGGACTGTATCAAGTCTACGAGCCACCGAGGAAAAATGCTCTCTCCACCAAAAGATTCATCGTGTTGTGCAAGGTGTCTCCTTGAAGAAGCCGCAACTGTGCTACAGATCATTGACAACAAAACCTTTGGCCCAAAGGTAGTGAGTGTCCTGTACGGAATTGCGATCTTCAAGAACCATTTGCATCAAATAGCTGCATTTTCGTGAACCTCACTCAATAGTTAAGTATATACCTAACACAAACTTGCTCATATTAAGTGGCAAGCGCATGTAAGCTACGTGTGCTGTGCTGTACGCTTAAAATATATCTGAAGGTCGCAAACACGGTGTTGTCAATGATCTGTAGCACAGTTGCTGCTTCTTCAAGGAGACACCTTGCACAACACGATGAATCTTTTGGTGGAGAGAGCATTTTTCCTCGGTGGCTCGTAGACTTGATACAGTCCATGTACTGGTGCATGGTACTTACTGCCTGTGCATGGTACAGGAACGTTGTCGTGCATCGTTCGCCCTTTTTAGTCGTGGATATCACGTAAGCTGGATGCCCCTGCTGCGCATGGAAATTAATTAATACCAAAGGACTAAAAACCACTTTCCGGTGACGCGCTGCTCGTCGAGCCAGGATAGCTCTAGTGGGCATTTCAGTCGGATTGAATCAGTCCTGGACTGAATATGGTGTAAACCGAATAGCGGGATGCGTTTTGGACCATACCACAGGATGGACAAGTTTTCATGCACCGGAACTTGTCATAAGGCGACTAGCTGGCGAGTTGCTGCACAGAGGGATGGGCGAGGATCAGCTCCGTCTCGGTCAACGGATGGCTATCGGTGCCGCGCATCCTTCTTCAGTTTATTAAACTGGTAGAGATTAACCTACATGCGAGGTGGCAAGCCCATCGCCATCGTGTATACGGATGATTCAATCGGGATGAAGCTGGCAGCGTGAAATGTGCCTTCAACCCCAATGACCGTGACCTACTGTAGTAATACTGCCAAAAGGATATTAGTAGCGACTAAATAAGCCGCTAATAAAGTCCTCCTTCCCATGTCCGTGCTTTGCCTTCATGTGGTGCTCCGTATCTTGGTAAGCGAGTCTCTGCTCTGCTCTTCTGCAACAACAACTTGTTGCAAGCAGGGACATGAGTTCACAAGACACATAGCCTCAGCCGCTTCTAATCTCCGGCACTGATGCAGCCAAGTTGAGTTACAATGGCGAGAATTTGTACACCCGATGCGACTGCTGTGCACGAACACTTGCGCCCATTATGGTTGCTTGGAAAAGAGCCGTCAAGACGCATCGGCTCTGTTCGAGCGAGCTCAACCAACGTCCTGCGCGAGAAAGGCAAGTCTGCAGCGGCGGACTCGAGTCGCTCTTCGTTCGAGCCTTGCTCGCGAGCTTTTTAATCGCTCACTTTGGAATTTTCTTCTCTCGGAGAAGCCCAGCAAGCAGCAGTAGTCTCGCATCGCTCGACTCTTTCGTTCGTTCTAGGATGACGACCGCTAACGCCAAGTCGTCTGCCTTCTTCACCATGGAGGATGCCAAGGCATCCTTCAACCTCTTTTGCTGTGTGTGCGGTATCGGTTCGCTGGCCATGCCGTCCAACTACGCCCGCGCCGGTCCGTTTTACGCTTCCATCGCCCTGACCTTCATGATCTTCGCTAACACGTATGCGACGCTCAAGTTGTCCAAGGTTATGCTGGTGGCGCCGTCGTCTGTGAGGACGTACGGTGACCTGGGCGAGTGGGCTCTAGGCAAGTGGGGCCGCTTCTTCACGGTGGTTTCTCAGATGGGTGTGTGTCTGCTGGTGCCGTGTGCCTTCCTGGTGCTAGGTAGTACTCTGCTTGACGTGTTGTTCCCCGACTCATTCAGCCAGACGTTCTGGATCATCTTCATGGCACTGATGGTTGTGCCTGTGTGTTTGATTCCTACGCTGAAGGAGAGTGCTGGCATGGCCTTTGCTGGATGCATGGGCACGATCATCGCCGACATCATCGCCGTTATTGTGTTGCAGTGGAACATGCGTGGTCACGGCTCGATCCCGTCGCCTGACATCACGGTTCACCAGGTGCTGACATGTTTCGGTAACCTTGCTCTTGCGTACGGTGCTGCTATTGTGGTGCCTGACCTCCAGCGTGAGCACTCGGAGCCTCAGCGTATGCCGCGTGTGGTGGTGATCACCATTCTGTTCATCTCAGGCTTTTTCGTTGCGATCGCCTTGTTGGGATACACTGCTGGTGGTTGCCAGTTGTCCGGCAACATCCTGTACTCGATCGTGAGCACGTCGGACCCGCTCGGCCTGGCTCCTCTCGGTTTCACTGCCGACCGCGGTGCCGTGGTGATGGCGTACCTGTTCATGCAGATGCACATTTCGATCGCTTTCTCGACGCTGATGATGCCTCCGTTCTTCATGGCGGAGCGTCTTGTTCTGGGTATGCACAAGGGTCCCGAGATCGTCCGCTTCAACGGTGAGCTGGACCAGGCGAACGTGGACCTTGACATGGAGATGCAGGACAAGCGTTCGTACGTCCAGAGCTCAACGCCCATGGACGCCGCTGGCAACCGCCAGGTGTCTGCCGCGAGCATTGTGGAGAAGACGGAGGGCCGTATGTCGCACCTGCGCGTTGCTCTCGAGTTCGGCGAGGAGATCACGGAGGAGGAGCTGCACGCGCCGTACCGTAACAACCCGCTGCGTTACATTGCTCTCCGTATCTGCATCATTGTGATTCTGGTGATCTGTGCTGTGCTGCTGCGCAAGCGTTTCCTCGACCTACAGGACTTCACGGGTGCCACTGCCCACACGACGAGCTGCCTGCTGATGCCTCTGATCATTTACATGCGTGTGTCCTACAAGACCATGTCGATCTTCGACAAGATTGCGTCGGTCGTTGTGATTGTGGTGTGTGCCTTCACGGGCTTTTACGTGATGATCCACGCCGGCGAGCACCTGTTCGCGCCTTCGGATGATGACACGTTGTTCCCGTACTGTGAGGAGGAGTTCATGAATGACCCGTACTACATCCGCAACAACAGCACCAACTAATCCGATACCGATCTGCAGCAGCGTAAGAAGCAGCGCAGTTTGGTCGTTATACCATAGTTTTGTGGTTGGATAGAGGTTTTATCCGTGCCGCTAAATCAAACAGCAAATATAGTGTATTGTGTTGTAGTACGATGCGTTCCTGCGTTACTACTATTGTACGACTGTGCAATAACTACGAAGTTTAGTTTGACTTCCAAAATCGGAAACAACTTCTGTCCCACTGCACTCATTGTTGTCAACCCCTTTCTCGATGTGTTTACCTGGCGAAATGATCGTCTTCCCGGAAAACCTGAAGATACGCTATCGGATCCCAACTAACGTAAGCAATACTGCATTGCTGCAGACCTTTTATCGCTGTAAATAGCATGAGCTGCATAAGCCAGGATAGCCCACCCGCCTTGCAAAGCATGATCCAGTCGCGTTGTTGCGAGGTGCTGAATCTGACAACGAAGCAAGTTGCAACTCGTTGGTCGTGCAATTGACGACTCAACATGTAAGATGCATATCGTACTTCAACTAGATCGCGCATCGTTGCGGTAAGCAAAGAACCTGGCGAGCAAGCAACAGCAACGCAAACCTGGCGAATGCTAGGAGAACAGATACTCTGCGTGTTGTTCACTGTGCCAGATCGTCGCACAATGCAGATGAAATATATGGACGCAGGATGCATACGAATTTTCATGTACGAACGTGGTTACGCATTGAATGGAATGTTATCACTGACGACTCGCTACAAGCAGTCACACTTTAAAACCACTTAAGCCCTCTACTCGTTGATTTCGAATTTGCTAACTACATGTACTATCGGCGAAGTTGTTGTTCAGCCTCCTCGTAGAGATTGAGGAGCGATACAGCTTTGTCAGCAGAACCGCGCTTCCAGCGAGCGACTCAATTATTTGGCAAAGCACTGGTGTAAAGCAACAATGACAGAATTACGGCGATCGAAAGCAAAAACAGCAAAAATAATGGTGGTGAACAAGCTGTAATTACATACGGGAAACTGTATTGTTGGGCCATATCCTATTTACCACTATGATATACTACCACCAACCTGCGCTGCATCTTATACTGCTGCGGGTCGGTATCGGTTTAGTTGGTGCTGTTGTTGCGGATGTAGTACGGCTCATTCTGGAATTCCTCCTCGCAGTACTCAAACAGAGTGTCGTCGTCCGACGGCGTGAAAAGCTGCTTGCCGGCGTGAATCATCACGTAACAACCAGTAATGGCACACACCACAATCACCAGCATCGACGCACCCTTGTCCACGAATGACATGCTCTTCCAGAACACGCGCAGGTAGATGATCAGAGGCATCAATAGGCAGCTCGTCGTGTGAGCAGTGGCGCCCGTAAAGTCCTCAAGATCGAGGAAACGCTTGCGCGCCAAAACAGCAACGATCACCAAAATCGCAATGATGCAGATACGGAGAGCAATGTAACGCAGCGGGTTGTTACGGTACGGCGCGTGCAGCTCCGCCTCCGTGATCTCCTCGCCGAACTCGAGAGCGACGCGCAGGTGCGACATACGGCCCTCCGTCTTCTCCACAATGCTCGAGGCAGATACCTGGCGGTTGCCAGCGGCGTCCATGGGTGTTGAGCTCTGAATGTACGAACGCTTCTCCTGAATTTCAAGGTCAAGGTCCACGTTCGCCTGATCAGCCTCACCGTTGAAGCGGACGATCTCGGGACCCTTGTGCATGCCCAGAACAAGACGTTCTGCCATGTAGAACGGAGGCATCATCAGCGTCGAGAAAGCGATCGAAATGTGCACCTGCATGAACAAGTACGCCATCACCACGGCACCACGGTCGGCAGTGAAACCGAGAGGCGCCAAGCCGAGCGGGTCCGACGTGCTCACGATCGAGTACAGGATGTTGCCGGACAACTGGCAACCACCAGCAGTGTAACCAGCCAGAGCCACAGCCACGAAGAAAGCCGAGATGAACAGAATGGTGATCACCACCACACGCGGCATACGCTGAGGCTGCGAGTGCTCACGCTGAAGGTCAGGTACCACAATAGCAGCACCGTACGCAAGAGCAAGGTTACCGAACATGTCAGCACCTGGTGAAGTGTCACGTCCGGAGACGGAATGGAACCGTGGCCACGCATGTTCCACTGCAGCACCGACACAGCGATGATGTCGGCAATGACTGTTCCCATGCATCCAGCAAAGGCCATACCAGCACTCTCCTTCAGCGTAGGAATCAAACACACAGGCACCACCATCAGTGCCATGAAGATGATCCAGAACGTCTGGCTGAACGAGTCGGGGAACAGCACGTCAAGCAGAGTACTGCCTAGCACCAGGAAGGCGCACGGCACCAGCAGACACACACCCATCTGAGAAACCACCGTGAAGAAGCGGCCCCACTTGCCTAGAGCCCACTCGCCCAGGTCACCGTACGTCTTGACGGACGACGGCGCCACCAGCATAACCTTGGACAACTTGAGCGTCGCATATGTGTTGGCGAAAATCATGAAGGCCAGAGCAATAGATGCGAACACTGGACCAGCACGGGCGTAGTTGGACGGCATGGCTAGCGAACCGATACCGCACACACAGCAAAAGAGGTTGAAGGATGCCTTGGCATCCTCCATGGTGAAGAAGGCAGACGACTTGGCGTTAGCGGTCGACATCGCGGAACGAAGGAAGGAAGAAGGTCGAGCGATGCGAGACTACTGCTGCTTGCTGGACTTCTTCAAGAGAAGCAAATTCCAAAGTGAACGAAATCGAGCACCTTGCGGAGCAGTGCGCACGGCTCAATTTCTCTATTTTGTGTGTGTACTGTGCTCAGTGAGCACGGCGCTCGTAACAGAACCGATGCGTTTGATGGCTCTTTTTATCGGGACGAGCATACTGGGCGCAAGAGTTCGTGCAAAGCAGGTGTGTACAAGCGATAGCCTCGACTTGGCTGCATCAGCGCCACGGATCGGCTTTGTGAGATCTGTCCCTGCTTGCAACAAGTTGTCGTTGCAACAGAGACTTGCATCCGGTCGAGATACGGAGCACCACATGAAGGCAAAGCACTCAGCTCGCTGTCTGACCCCCTCAGTTTAAGGATGCGCTCTCGACCGTCTCATTGGGGGATGCGTTTCGCGCGACTGTCACAGTACTGTGGACACACACCATGTGGATGAAGCGTATCTATTTCTCGTCATTGCCGACCGAATTTAGGGATGGCTTTTGAAGAACTACATGTAGCGACGGCGACAATCGGTCTAGAGGATGACCATCCTCTAGATAACAAACTTGAAGACCGTATTACGAGGGACGGCCATACAGGCCTTTCCGGTGCAATACGACCGCTCTATTCCCGACTGCGCTCGCTGCTTGCAAGGATCCAAGGTCGCTGATGATAGCAGCTGCTCTTGCGCTCCGGATTTCTTGGGCTAACTCGATGCCAAGAGTCTTGGCCCAAGACGACACCGGCAGAAAACTCGACCGGTACACGTACATTTGGCGCTGTGTACAGACAGACCTGGTACTGGCAAATCCAGCGGCATCGGCGGCTAAACGGCGAATGTAATGGCAAGTTGAAGGTGATGGCTTCGTCGTCCGCTTGGGGCTGCAAGTTACTGTAGCAACTTGCTACATGCCTCCAACACTACCATGCAGTACATACAGTATATTAACTGAGGGAGGATGCGCGGAACTGAAGCGGGCGCCCACCCTCCACCAGTCGTCAAGACGGAGCCCATCCCCTCAGTGCAGCAACTCGTGCAGCACCTCACTGTGAGGTTCACGAGTCTTCCGGTGCGTTGTGTGGCTCGTACAGTGTACCAGTACAGTGCACAGTGTACTACGCTTCATAATTGCAGGGTACGAAAGCATCTCCGTATTCGGTTTTGTGCGTGTCTAGCATGAGGGCATCGACAGCGAAGCAATTGCACTCTTCTCGCATGTTGTTGCATGTACCATTATAGCGGATCCTGAACAGCAATGTACTCGCGCGCTCGTGGGCCCTCCTGCCATGACAAGCAGCGTGTCATGGTCTCGCAACGGCTACGCGCGGACATCCAGCTCTATGCTGCATTAATTAAGCGATTTCGAGATCGTTAAAAGGAGAGAGAGCCGCATGTCTGTCTCTCTCTATGTCCCGACACGGAACTTCGCGAAAGTGCAAGGAGCTGTAGCACCGGCCTATCGTTGCTACGTTCGCACATCGCTTGTCGTTGATCCTAGTCCGGTGCTGCAGCTCTTCAATTCGCGCCTTGAAGAGCTCTAATTATTGAGACGGGTGTTGGTGACACCAAGTTGGCGCTGCGGAACCCGCTCATTGACACAAAAGATCGCAGCGACTTTGACGTTTCCAATTGATGATCGTCCCACGCAAAACGGCGTGTTTCTCCGCAAAAAAGGCATAGCCATCCAAACTACAGGACTACATTGTTCCGAAGTTCGCGTGCGCGACGACTCACCGAGGAGCTCTAGGTACTGAAAGCTATCCACACGTCACTAACAATGTACACTGTAGTTACCGTTAGCGAGGTATCTGAGTAAAGGGACTCGACTTGGGTGCCGTCCAAACTGGATTCGTGTCCTCACTTCACCACCGTCACGGTCATCACACTTGCACAACAAAGCGGTGATCGGGCTTACAGTACCAACATCCCGCTTGTTGCATTCTCTGCGTGTAGTTTGCAACCTCATCCCTAAATACTACAGAAATCGTGGTTAAATCAGTCACAGTAGTAGTATCTGCACCCAAGTCGAGTCCCTTTACTCAGATACCTCGCTAACGGTAACTACAGTGTACATTGTTACATGTAGTGACGTGTGGATAGCTTTCAGTGCCTAGAGCTCCTCGGTGAGTCGTCGCGCACGCGAACTTCGGAACAATGTAATCCTGTAGTTTGGATGGCTATGCCTTTTTTGCGGAGAAACACGCCGTTTTGCGTGGGACGATCATCAATTGGAAACGTCAAAGTCGCTGCGATCTTTTGTGTCAATGAGCGGGTTCCGCAGCGCCAACTTGGTGCCACCAACACCCGTCTCAATAATTAGAGCTCTTCAAGGCGCGAATTGAAGAGCTGCAGCACCGAGAGCACCATTGGAACAGGCACAAATCGAGAGTCGTCGCATAGAGAGGCTAACACTCAGACACTACGCTGTCTCTACAGACAGATATGCATTACCATGGACAAAGTAATGTGCGAGCACACTGGGTCCAACAAATCACATTTAAGTACTACGAATTATCACCTGTGCATCAGAATTACTTTAATTTCTAAGAAATACACCGACGCTGTTATTTTGATTTGATTGAGTGGTCAACACACAGTTGAATAACCCACCCTTCCCACACAACAAGCACCACTCGATGACACCTCCATATGTATGGATTAGTGTGGCCACCAAGCAAGACCAGAACCAAATCAATGGATGGCTGGATCGTTGTCGCTCATTTCGGACACCTACTAGCCACAAAGTGCGGTGTCAGTTGTGCTCCATCAACTTTGACAACCACAAGATGAGATACCGAGTACTAGAATGTACGTCGTCAACCTGTGGGGCATTTCTAGGAGAAACGTGCCGATGGAGACAAAAAATTATGACATGCGAAGCAACCCAACAGAGCGATATTTACCAGCATGGGAGGCACCGCACTGATATTGCATCACCTCGCAAAGCGACTCTCACACGAGAAATGAAATCGTACGTGGAGCCATTGATTTCAATGAGAATGAAGCCGAATCGGATATACAACAACCTTCTTGATCATTTCGGACACGTAGAGGGAGAGTCACCAATTCTTCGTCAAGTTCAAACGTTTGTCAGTCATGTTAAACGTACGACTATGAACGAAACCGACCTTGTGGACGATATGGTGGCATTAGTAAAGAAAACAAGGTTCACCTTGGACATGGAAGACGGTACTGCTTTTACATTCGGATACCACACGCATGCCAATGGAACCCCTGCGATCGGCGAAGGCTCGGATCACGACCCAACGATTGTAGGAATTTCAACGCCGTACATGGTAAAAATGCTACGGTTCGCGACAGACTACGTACTTCACATTGACACTACCTATAAACTCGATCAGTCGGGATACCCAGTCCTCGTCGTCGGTGTCTCCGATCAGTCCCGTTCCTTCCATCCGGTGGCAATGTTCGTAACATCACAGCAGACAGGTCAGCTAATAGGTATCGCTCTCCGATCACTTTTCGACAAGTACAAGGAAATCACTGGTAAATACCCAAACATCCATTTTTGTATGGGAGACGCCGACAAAGCTCAGTATAATGCGGTGATGAACATCGCATCTACTAAGCGTCAGACCAAGGGTATGGTAAAGTACCTAATGTGCTTTTTCCATGTGGTCAAGAACATAGCAGAGAAAGTATCAAGTTTTCCAGCAGATGTGGTGTCAACGGTTTTCAAGCACCTCTATCTGATGCACTACGCTCGAGATACTACAGAGTTTACAGATCGGTATGCTGCAGCCCAAGTTGCGTGGACGGCGATCCCTCAACTCAAATTCTTTACTGAATACTTCAAGAAACAGTGGATCGACTCCCCGTTTTCTAACTGGGGTTGTTATCATACGCCTACGGGGTTCGCAAAAACAAACAATCCAGTGGAGCAGTTCAACAATGCAATCAAGAGAGACTACTCACTCAGGACACTTTTGAAGTTAGTAGCTCTTGTCGAACAGTTAACTCTGATGTGTCGTCATCGGTCTAGGGGCACAATTGTGTTTTCGCTAGATTCGAAGCCAAACCGAGAGCTTCAGGACCGCTACAAATACCTACTTAGTGAAGGTCGTCTCAGTATTATCCAACCACACAAGCACGGATTGGATTTTCTGCTCGATGGACCAAGTGAAACGCACGTAGCATATGTGTACCAGCGGGGTGCGCCACCGCGCTTGCCAGTACCTGACCAAGGAAACGAAAAGAAAAGGCTGGGGAAGCGTAACAAACATTACATGGAGACAATGGAGCAGCCAGTCGGAGGATGGAGAGTTGATATGGAAGGTAAATTTTGTCAGTGCCGCTCGTGGTACAAATATCGAATGTGTGTTCATGTACTGGCAGCGCTACGTGCATCGGGAAGACCAATTCCGGGGGAAAGACAACCAAAAAAACGCTTCACAAACAGAAGACGTACGAGGAAAGGAAGGAACCGTGCGGTCGGACACGCACTTTTACTTGAGTAACACGTCAAGTAACGTCAATGCGAAGACTATCCTCAATGCATTTTCCATTCTTGCTCTTGTTACTATTTCCCTCATAACATCCGTATGTAAAAGCTACCTAGAGGCTAGGCTTTTTGGTCTGAGCTGGTTTGGTCGGCTTTGTCCTTTGACACTATCCCAGGTGTATCGTCGCCGTTCAGCTTCGCACTTTCTGTAAATCGCTCAAGCAATACTGCGTGGGTCATTGCATTTAGCATGTTTCTTTGATTCAGACGACGAAGCTTCAGTCGTTCATCACGAGCTTTCTTCAGACGCTGAATGTATCCATGGCGAGCGCGTTTGAGGAGTACTGAGTCAGGGGCTGCACAAATCTCTCGTTCCGTGTCACGCACGCACATAGCTAATAACTCAACTTCGTCGCGCGGGTCATCGTCGTCGCTATCATCGTTGCTAGTGATTCCGTGTTGCCAAAATCTTGCCCTCATGCGTTTACCAAGCCCGCCCTTGAAGAAACGTTCATCTTGTTGACTACGCTCTTCAAGTGGTATGTCCTGTCGCGACCACACGTATTCCTTAACCTTAGCATTCCCATACTTCCAGCAAAACACCCAGAAGCGACTGTCCATCGTATCAAAAGAGTTATTATGAAATGCCTGGGTCAAGTTCGTATACACTTAACTATAGTTAATGAATGGCTGCTATAAATTCAGTACTGTTACGTCTGTTACGGTACGATACGATGCTTTACGGTACTACAAAAGTGTACCGTTTTATTGTTATGAGTACCGTATTTGTTTAATTATACAGTGAATTCACCGAAGCATATCAATTATACAACGAAGACAAATGGCAAGGGAAGACACTGTCTTTATTTCCGAAAGCTACCCTTACGCTAGCTTGTTGTTGTTTTTCAATTTCTTGCACGTCGATTTCTTCTGTGGTACCTTGCCAACACGAGCGAAAGCGCGGATGAACTGACAGCGACGAATCCATTTGAGGTTAGTCAGTGGCTCGGTGTAGTATTCGTGATCTTCGCCACCTTCGTACCACCGATCAAAAACGTCTCGTGGTTTGTCCTCGTAAATGCGTAGCACAAAGCAGTGTCTCATTCTCTTCGGACACGAAGCTCCAACCACGTAGACGCCAGGATCAAGGGGGTAGTCGTTAAGCGCTTGCACCGTGTTGATCGAGCTTGTAAGTTTGTTCTTCGCAAAGACATTGCAGGCGACAGGTGCTTTCTTCATCCGCAGAAATGCCAAAAACTTCTTGATGTCAGCATTAGTCACGCCCTCTTTCGTATCTTCAACACCCGCTTCTTGATCCAGAATTTTCTCGAACTCGGCGATTAATTGAAGTGGCACCAGGTCTGGGTCTTCAATTACATGACACGCTATGCGGATAGCTTTGAAAAAGCACTTGGCATCCTTGGAAACTGTATAAGTCGATGGAAACTTGTGGCTAAACTCTGCGTACGTAAGATTCGAGAACTTGTCTTTCCACGCGTCTATGCGCTTCATCTCCTTTGAAAATCCATCCTCAAACAGTGTCGTTGTGAACACCCACGTAGCGCAGAAACGACGTTCCTTGTCACTCCATTGAACAAGGTAAGCTTCATTAGGGAGGCCCTTGTTCGTGCGGTCCAGTAACGCCCACACGTCCCACTCTACAGTCAAATCGTACTCTTCTCCTGCACACGCAATGTTGCGTTCCTTCGTGACGGGGTGGTACAAAGGAGGGTCAGGTAGCGCTAGTGATTGGGGCTCATGCACTGTTGGTACTGTCCCCTCCATTTCGGTATCACCATCTTCGTCTTCCATGAGCCTGTACGACCGCAGTCGGCGCCGCGGCTGGCACGGTAAGTCGTCGTCGCTATCTTCGTCTGAACAGGACGACGGAATCTCAATGATATCTATGAGAGGTTCATTCGGTTCGATAGGTTCGATACTAGTCGTAGCGTTCTCCAGCGAAAGATCGTTATCAGCATCTCCACCACTCATGTCAACATCGATGTCATTTGAATCGGCTGGGATTCCGCTCTGCAGCACCTGCTCTATGGATGATGGTTGATCATCTATGAAAGGGTTCTCAATGTCGATTCTCCAATCGTCATCACACGGCCACGTAATTGCCTTTGGTGCTGGAAGCACGAGCCCAGCAACCTCATCTCCTAACTCCACGTCATCGAAATTCTCGAAAACCGCCAGCCACTGCGCCTCCTCTTCAGCGGCGCCCGGGGTGCATTCGAACCACCGGGCTGAATGCGTCAGAGGTGGCGGCATCGGGCTGTTGGGTACAACGGTATTTCGGAAATGATTGATTTGCTGGGCTGTGGATTTGATGATAGATGTTAACCTAAACCACGACTGTCCGTCGAGATTATGCTTGTGTGATTTAATACCAATCGTGTCTGTTTGCCTAATTCCCTCCTGCAGCACCGGACTAGGATCAACGACAAGCGATGTGCGAACGTAGCAACGATAGGCCGGTGCTACAGCTCCTTGCACTTTCGCGAAGTTCCGTGTCGGGACATAGAGAGAGACAGACATGCGGCTCTCTCTCCTTTTAACGATCTCGAAATCGCTTAATTAATGCAGCATAGAGCTGGATGTCCGCGCGTAGCCGTTGCGAGACCATGACACGCTGCTTGTCATGGCAGGGAGGGCCCACGAGCGCGCGAGTACATTGCTGTTCAGGATCCGCTATACAGTGCGCGCCAAATCGTTAGGACCCCCAAAATCTGGTTACACTTTTGCGTATATCTCAGCTGTTACTGCGAGTTAGGAGCCGCTACTTAGATATGTTGTTTTTAGTATCTATGCCAAGAGGTGACTTGTGTTAACAACTCGGTTTTCACAGGCAGTGGAAGACCTAGTATACAAAGTGTTGGTTTCGGCACCAACGACATAATTTAGAACCAGCCCCTTTTTCTGACAAAATGTACAGTTTTATGCGAACTCATACAAACTTCTATATTAAAATATCGTACCTAATACAGAAAGACGAATGGAGGACACTTATTGCACCAAGCTAGATGAGATCAGCGCTGCTTGCTATGAGCCTTTCATTTTGAAATGGGTCGAGGCAAAACCCTCACTGACCAGGAATACTGGTGGGTCATTGGGCTGCACGACGGCGGCGTTTCCCTCCACGAAATCGCTAGAAAAACGGGACGCTCGCGCACCTCCGTCCGAAGGGCGATCAAGACTGAGCGGGGACCAGCTCCCGACAGTGGCGACAGCGGCACGAGAGCAGGACGGCAGCCCGTACTAACCGAGAGGGAAGTACGGCTGCTGATCCGCACCGCAGCAGCGGGTGACCAGTTCGCGGCCGAGCTTAAGGCTAAGCTCGGTCTTAAGGCGTCTGTGAGGATCATTCAGCGGGTTCTTCAGCGTGTGGACCACTTGGTATACACCAAGATGGACCGCACGCTGCCCCTGACGGCTGCTCACAAAGCAGCAAGGATGAAATGGGCTGAGGTCCACATTTTAAACCCAGGTACGATAATATTTTCTAATGCAATTACGTGTATTGACTATTGTGATATGAACAGGAATTTGGCAATATACTATTTTTTCAGACGAAAAAAAGTTTAATTTAGATGGTCCAGATGGGTTCAAGTTCTACTGGCGAGACATGCGCAGACCTCCGCAGTCGTATGTACAACGCCAAAATGGCGGAGGAAGTGTCATGGTCTGGGGGGCTTTTAGTGCCGAGGGTAAGAGCAAGTTGGTGTTCTTAAAAGGTCGTCAGAACTCAGGTGATTACATATATACTATTTCTGAGTATATGCTACCCTTTGCTCACTCTTACCATGGTACAGACTTCGTATTCCAGCAAGATAATGCGTCGATTCACGCATCACGTGAAACGACGCATTTCTTGAAGGAAATGGAAGTCGAAACCATGGTGTGGCCAGCTCGCTCCCCGACTGCAACCCAATCGAAAATGTGTGGTCCGTCATGGCAGCCAGGGTATACGATCACGGCCGCCAGTACTCCGAGACGGACCAACTAGAAACTGCTATTCAAGCCGCATGGGACTCCATTGAGCAAGCGTATCTGCAAAAGCTCGTAGAGTCCATGCCTCGCCACTGTCTTGCGGTACTAAAGAAGAAAGGAGTCTCACTAGGTACGATATTTTAATATAGAAGTTTGTATGAGTTCGCATAAAACTGTACATTTTGTCAGAAAAAGGGGCTGGTTCTAAATTATGTCGTTGGTGCCGAAACCAACACTTTGTATACTAGGTCTTCCACTGCCTGTGAAAACCGAGTTGTTAACACAAGTCACCTCTTGGCATAGATACTAAAAACAACATATCTAAGTAGTGGCTCCTAACTCGCAGTAGCAGCTGAGATATAGGCAAAAGTGCAACCAGATTTAGGGGGTCCTAACGATTTGGCGCGCACTGTAATGGTACATGCAACAACATGCGAGAAGAGTGCAATTGCTTCGCTGTCGATGCCCTCATGCTAGACACGCACAAAACCGAATACGGAGATGCTTTCGTACCCTGCAATTATGAAGCGTAGTACACTGTGCACTGTACTGGTACACTGTACGAGCCACACAACGCACCGGAAGACTCGTGAACCTCACAGTGAGGTGCTGCACGAGTTGCTGCACTGAGGGGATGGGCTCCGTCTTGACGACTGGTGGAGGGTGGGCGCCCGCTTCAGTTCCGCGCATCCTCCCTCAGTTAATATACTGTATGTACTGCATGGTAGTGTTGGAGGCATGTAGCAAGTTGCTACAGTAACTTGCAGCCCCAAGCGGACGACGAAGCCATCACCTTCAACTTGCCATTACATTCGCCGTTTAGCCGCCGATGCCGCTGGATTTGCCAGTACCAGGTCTGTCTGTACACAGCGCCAAATGTACGTGTACCGGTCGAGTTTTCTGCCGGTGTCGTCTTGGGCCAAGACTCTTGGCATCGAGTTAGCCCAAGAAATCCGGAGCGCAAGAGCAGCTGCTATCATCAGCGACCTTGGATCCTTGCAAGCAGCGAGCGCAGTCGGGAATAGAGCGGTCGTATTGCACCGGAAAGGCCTGTATGGCCGTCCCTCGTAATACGGTCTTCAAGTTTGTTATCTAGAGGATGGTCATCCTCTAGACCGATTGTCGCCGTCGCTACATGTAGTTCTTCAAAAGCCATCCCTAAATTCGGTCGGCAATGACGAGAAATAGATACGCTTCATCCACATGGTGTGTGTCCACAGTACTGTGACAGTCGCGCGAAACGCATCCCCCAATGAGACGGTCGAGAGCGCATCCTTAAACTGAGGGGGTCAGACAGCGAGCTGAGTGCTTTGCCTTCATGTGGTGCTCCGTATCTCGACCGGATGCAAGTCTCTGTTGCAACGACAACTTGTTGCAAGCAGGGACAGATCTCACAAAGCCGATCCGTGGCGCTGATGCAGCCAAGTCGAGGCTATCGCTTGTACACACCTGCTTTGCACGAACTCTTGCGCCCAGTATGCTCGTCCCGATAAAAAGAGCCATCAAACGCATCGGTTCTGTTACGAGCGCCGTGCTCACTGAGCACAGTACACACACAAAATAGAGAAATTGAGCCGTGCGCACTGCTCCGCAAGGTGCTCGATTTCGTTCACTTTGCAATTTGCTTCTCTTGAAGAAGTCCAGCAAGCAGCAGTAGTCTCGCATCGCTCGACCTTCTTCCTTCCTTCGTTCCGCGATGTCGACCGCTAACGCCAAGTCGTCTGCCTTCTTCACCATGGAGGATGCCAAGGCATCCTTCAACCTCTTTTGCTGTGTGTGCGGTATCGGTTCGCTAGCCATGCCGTCCAACTACGCCCGTGCTGGTCCAGTGTTCGCATCTATTGCTCTGGCCTTCATGATTTTCGCCAACACATATGCGACGCTCAAGTTGTCCAAGGTTATGCTGGTGGCGCCGTCGTCCGTCAAGACGTACGGTGACCTGGGCGAGTGGGCTCTAGGCAAGTGGGGCCGCTTCTTCACGGTGGTTTCTCAGATGGGTGTGTGTCTGCTGGTGCCGTGCGCCTTCCTGGTGCTAGGCAGTACTCTGCTTGACGTGCTGTTCCCCGACTCGTTCAGCCAGACGTTCTGGATCATCTTCATGGCACTGATGGTGGTGCCTGTGTGTTTGATTCCTACGCTGAAGGAGAGTGCTGGTATGGCCTTTGCTGGATGCATGGGAACAGTCATTGCCGACATCATCGCTGTGTCGGTGCTGCAGTGGAACATGCGTGGCCACGGTTCCATTCCGTCTCCGGACGTGACACTTCACCAGGTGCTGACATGTTTCGGTAACCTTGCTCTTGCGTACGGTGCTGCTATTGTGGTACCTGACCTTCAGCGTGAGCACTCGCAGCCTCAGCGTATGCCGCGTGTGGTGGTGATCACCATTCTGTTCATCTCGGCTTTCTTCGTGGCTGTGGCTCTGGCTGGTTACACTGCTGGTGGTTGCCAGTTGTCCGGCAACATCCTGTACTCGATCGTGAGCACGTCGGACCCGCTCGGCTTGGCGCCTCTCGGTTTCACTGCCGACCGTGGTGCCGTGGTGATGGCGTACTTGTTCATGCAGGTGCACATTTCGATCGCTTTCTCGACGCTGATGATGCCTCCGTTCTACATGGCAGAACGTCTTGTTCTGGGCATGCACAAGGGTCCCGAGATCGTCCGCTTCAACGGTGAGGCTGATCAGGCGAACGTGGACCTCGACCTTGAAATTCAGGAGAAGCGCTCGTACATTCAGAGCTCAACACCCATGGACGCCGCTGGCAACCGCCAGGTATCTGCCTCGAGCATTGTGGAGAAGACGGAGGGCCGTATGTCGCACCTGCGCGTCGCTCTCGAGTTCGGCGAGGAGATCACGGAGGCGGAGCTGCACGCGCCGTACCGTAACAACCCGCTGCGTTACATTGCTCTCCGTATCTGCATCATTGCGATTTTGGTGATCGTTGCTGTTTTGGCGCGCAAGCGTTTCCTCGATCTTGAGGACTTTACGGGCGCCACTGCTCACACGACGAGCTGCCTGCTGATGCCTCTGATCATCTACCTGCGCGTGTTCTGGAAGAGCATGTCATTCGTGGACAAGGGTGCGTCGATGCTGGTGATTGTGGTGTGTGCCATTACTGGTTGTTACGTGATGATCCACGCCGGCAAGCAGCTTTTCACGCCGTCGGACGACGACACTCTGTTTGAGTACTGCGAGGAGGAATTCCAGAACGAGCCGTACTACATCCGCAACAACAGCACCAACTAAGCCGATACCGACCCGCAGCAGTATAAGATGCAGCGCAGGTTGGTGGTAGTATATCATAGTGGTAAATAGGATAAGAGCTCTATAGGTGTTTCACATCTACAAACAAAAAAATACTACAAACGATTGTAATAAGATGTTCCTTGACATGGACGACAAATCGACTGATGCCGAAATCAGAGAGCGGAAGGAACTCAGAATACTAAAGGCTGAATCGATGGAAAGGCTCGAATTGTAAAAGGCTAGGATGGAATTGGAAAACTAGTCTGTCCGTGATCACGAGTAGGAGGCTAAACGACATCGCAGGTGGAAAACCGTAGTTTTGGTGCAGTGGAATCAGACTCGATACACAGATTCGCATCTCAGCTGGGGAGAGAAGTGATTCGATTACCGATTATGATACTTTCTCAATTTGCTATGTATCTGTCTTAGTCTGTGAGTGTTTGGAAGATTACTCCTGTGCGGTACGTGAGATGGAGTTGAATATGTCGAACTCGAAAGTGTTCTTCGTTGCGTCTTATATAGTCTCCTAGATGTTCCGTGGACCGTAACTTCTGTATGATAGCTGTGTAAGTGTTGTTGGTATCGTTTTTAGTGTAACGAAGTAGACGTCTGTAGTGAGAGCTAAACGTACTATAAATTGTAGCGATTGTTGTAAAGGGTCCATTCGGTTGTTTGTTTTCAAAGCAAAGGCGATTGCGTTGACTCCATAAGTGATGAAGAGTAACACACCGCAATATATTCCACAAGCTGAGTATTTCCGAACGATGATTTTGCCACCGCTGAAGTACTTGTAATTTATAAGGCAGAACCAACGTGACCCAGGAAAGGTTACCACCAAAGAGACCTTTCCAGTCTCCCCACAGAAAATTCCAAAGTTCGGCGGAATGCTGGCATTCGAAGAAGAGATGCTTTGCAGTTTCAATCGCACTACAGTCGTTAAAAGGACAGCTTTGCACATCAGGAATCTGGTTAGCAAGGAACCAAAATCTTGACCGAACAGGTAGTAGTCGAGGAGACACCGTTGTTCTTTGCTGAACTTGACAAATTCCTTCACTATTCCACCATGTAGATCTTGGAAGATCGGATGTTGTTCGGCTTCCAAAGGTTTCGGTATGAATATTTGTTTAAGTGTCTGCCGTTGAATGTTTGGGAAGAGCACGAGCTTATCTGCAACCTTGATTCCCACGTTAGGAATGAAGACCGAGTTGTGAGTAATACTAGCTAGATTGTCGCCTAAGATCGTTTCAACCCGGCGATGGACTTGCGTTAGTTCCAAGTACAGTATACCAATCCAACATTTTGGAGATAGTATGAGTCTGAAACTGTGATCACTTTTCTTATGAACTCGTTTTGTGTTGGCCAGTGTCCAAAGTCTTGAAGAATGGTGTCCAAACTTGTGTACGACTTACGTTTCGCAATGTTGAGACGAAAACTTCGTCGTGGTTCAACAACAGCGATTAAGTTACGTCTACGAGCATTTGGTGTTTCATAGTGTAATACTTCATTCTTCGTCAACCAAATCGGAGATTTTAGCAGGGATATAGCGAGAGGATCGTTGTTGCTCTTGAGTGGCCATTTAATTTTATGCCACAACCGCCATGAACTTACCCACCATTCCGATAATGCATCTAAACGAAAGAGATATTTAAGTTTTGTTGGTGAGATGTCAAGAAAACTTAATGTGTCTAGATCTGGAAAAAATGGCATCGAGTTCCGGAAGGAGACAGCGGCTAATGATGGCCAAATTTCATCGGAATTAGACAATAACAGCGTTGTAAACTGTTGTAGCATAATTATCCTCTGAACATTAAGTTGCGTTTCGATATGTGGTATTTGGAGACCACCGGACTGCCTGGATTGGTAGAGTAGGGTAGATGGTGCAAGTTGGATGAATGTAGAATCTTCATCTGTCTTTTTAGCCAACACAAATTTCGTAATCATCCGTTGCCATCTTTTTGTGTACTCTTTAGGGATACTGGTATGTTGCGTATAATCCCAGAGTGTTGAGAGTATGAGAGTGTGTACTAGCAGGAGCCTTCCTCTTACTGTCCGTGCTCTTCGCCCCCATATACCAAATCCACGATAAAATTTCTGGTTTAACTGAGCAAGAACGTGAATTTTTGTCACATTTTGCCCGAACGGGATTCCTAGATACTTAATTGTATCATCTGGTTGTAGACATCTAACTTCCGAGACAATTGGACACTGGTATTTTCGGTTCAGAGACATAAGTGATGATTTACCTAAATTCAGTCTTGCGCCTGAGCCTTGGCGATACATTTTTACCATGTCTAGTTGTTGTTTTATTCCAGTTATACTCTTCGATATAAGTGTTGAGTCATCAGCAAAGTATAATCCTGTCACTATGACGTTAGGTCCAATCTCCACCCCAAGCTCTGGTTTCCCCCTAATAAGATTTCCTAATGGCTCAATGCATAGGAGGAATAACAATGAAGATAGAGGATCACCTTGTTTCACCCCCCTAGTGGTTTCCAATGGGTCTAGTAAAAATCCGTTGAGCATGATTATCGTAAGGGGCTTGTTGTACAACAATCGAATCCAGGATATAAAATAACTTCCAAAACCAAGAGATGCTAACACCCTGAATAAGTACTGCCAGACGACTCTGTCATAAGCCTTCTCAAAGTCTAGAAATAGAGCCATTGCTTCTGAATTCTTGAAAGTTGAGTAGTGTTGCAGATCATCAACGGAACGGATATGATGATGCATTGATCGGCCCTGCACAAAACCTTTTTGATCAGTGTGGATTAAGGAAGGCAATACGTCTTTCACCCGAAATGAAAGCACCTTAGATAAAACCTTTACGTCTACCGGCATTAGTGCAATAGGTCGATAGTTGCCAGGGTCACTTCGATCTCCTTTCTTGTATAGTAGCGTTATACATGATTTTCGTTGAGAAGGGAGCAAAATTCCACGTTCCAGTTGATACGTAAAAACTCTGCACAGTATAGCTCCAAATATTTCTGGAGCTGTTTGGTAAAATGCTGCTGTAAGTCCGTCTAGTCCTGGAGCTGATGTTCCTTTCATATGTTTGATGGAAGCGGATAATTCTTCTGATGTGATGGGGCTCTCGAGTAAATCTTTCTCTATTCCCGATAGCTTCGTAGTGATAGTGTCTAGAAGGATTTGTTGTTTCTGTTCATCAAGTATGGTTCCATCTGAAGGACTGTCAGGATCTCCAAAAATTGTTCCCCAATGCAAGCGAAATCTCTTTTTCACTTCGTCTGGATCATGAGATACCTCTCCATTTTCAAGTATAACGGAAGACACAGATATCGATCTCAATTGTTTGTTAGGTTGTTTGTAGAATGCGCTTGTAGAGTTCTCCATTTTGGATGCATGGAAATCAAAGGCGGAGTCGCACTGTAATCTATATACATGTTCCTTGCGTTCAGAGCATTGTGTTTTTGCTTCGTGATATCTCTGCATCGATTCGTCTGACGGGTTGTCAACGTAGTCTTTCATACAAACTTCAAATTGTTTTTCAGCATCCCGGATACCTTGGTCTTGCTGGAGTTTCATAACAGTTTGCAATGATTTGAGTTGGTTGGCCATTCTTTTCTTCCAACCTTCCCACACAAGTCCAGGATTGTTTGCGCTCATAATCTCTGGTAACAAAAGTTTTGCTTCTGTTTGAAGTGCCTCTCTAACAAGTGGACACTCCAACATCGTTGAGGGAGACGCCAATACCTTCTTCCTCTTGGTTGTCGATCATGTCTTAGTGTAACCCTATGGGCTAGGTGATCTCCTGTGTGTGAAGCTTGAAAATACCTAGAGGAGTCGTAGTATCTTGACATAAATCCATCTGAAATTAGGCAATAATCTAATCGATTTTTACGTGGAGGTGGACCTGTATACACACGCAGTTGTGGATTTTCTAGTCTCCAGCAATCCGTCACACCAAGTCCAGCAATCCATTCCGTCACATTGCTTCTTGCCCGATGATGTCTTGTAGAAGCTACCGAGGAGTCCAAAGTTGGATCGATAGTAACATTAAGGTCACCCATGACCCAGTGTACTTCATATATTATATGTTCTAGTCAGTAAATGCTCATAAAAGTCACGGTTTTCTTGTGGATCCACCGGGGTGTAAACGTTGTGGATATTGAGTATCATGTTTTTTACTTGTACTTGTACAACTAAATATCTTCCTGGTATCGTCAGTTCTTTGATTTCTGTTGCTGTTTCAAATCCAGGAAAGTCACTATGTAAGATTGTTGCGACGCCTCCACTACGGGGAAATTGGGTGGCAGGCTGTGTCGAATTTGGGTCATTCACAAAACATTTACAGTCATAAGTAGCTTGCAATAAATACTCAAATTTATGAGTGTGATGTAAGTCTCGAAATTTTGTCTCTTGTAAACAGACC
Source organism: Phytophthora palmivora (assembly GCA_008079305.1). Taxonomy (NCBI): domain Eukaryota; phylum Oomycota; class Peronosporomycetes; order Peronosporales; family Peronosporaceae; genus Phytophthora; species Phytophthora palmivora. Next base: position 28,156 of record VOQZ01000317.1, on the reverse strand, counting down.
ACGTGATAGTTTGACAGTGTTTTTTCAATTAGTAGTCGTCCATTTTTCTTGATGCCATTGGTATTGCATGTCAACATGGATACATTATTCCACGTTGATGAAACCTTAGCACTCTGTCTGGAAAGTTCCCCAAATCAATCTAGGTTGGCTTCCTGAGTTTTCTATCTGCAGTACTGTTGTTTCAGCATTCATCCAGTCTTCCGCGTTGCGCAATTGTATTAGTCTGGTTAACAAGTCATGAGACCATACTAGCTTTTCCAACTGATTGACAATATGTTTTCCGCATTCCGACCTCAATAGAGCTAGAAGTGTATTGGGGTGCAACAGTCGTCTACTTGATGCTAGAAGCCATGGAACGTGAATTGTTGCTATTGTTTGGATCCAGTAATCTTTCTCGAAAATATGCGGTGCAGAAGTCAGTAAGAGCAGTTCAAAAAATGCCAGAGCCTGTGAATTCTCCAGCATGTCGTCTGATTCACTCATGTCTGTGCGCATCGTATTAACAATTCGAAATAGTTCTTCTCTCGAACTGGAAACCGAGGATCCTATCAATTGTTTCCATTTTGTTTGAAAAGTGTTTTTTCCATTCGGTATGGAGGCGTGCACACATCGATACCACATGTGGATCTGTGCGAATTCTCCGATCAGGTTTGATTTTTGCCTCATAAGTTTGGACATCCTAATCGAGAAGCCTAGCCGGTTCTTGGTGATTTCTTTCAGAATATCGTCCGAGTTTGTAGTGGTTAAAAGGGTTTTAGGTTCTTTTCCTTTTTTTTTTACGTCTTTAAGACTTTGGCATTCAAGCTCAAATGCACCAACCGCTTCACTTATGTCAGTTGACATCACGGGGATGATCGTGATGGCGTCACTAGATAGCCTCACTTTGCTTTTTTCACGTTTGTGGTAAAATGCGTATTCTCCGCCTTTCTTTACTTCTTCTGTTGGAGTGATGTTGGTCACCAGAATTTGGAATCCGATATCGTTTTCATCATCAGGTTCCGTTTCACGACATTCCAACTCGGGGTAAATCTCTGCAAGATGGTTCCAAAAGTTTTTTGAGTTCCATGTTTCTGATGATGGTGTTGGAGGTGGAGCGCTTCGTCGACTCTGGAGTCTCTTTGGAGGGTGAGCAAAGGTCTCACTTGGGAATTGTTCTGGGCTCGGAGGGGCTGAAACTTCATACTCAATGTTTACATCGAAGGAGAGATCCAGAGAATTATCATTGTCTGCTACATCAACATGCTGCTGGGGTGTGGATTGATCTTCACTCGGTCGATCGCGTTTTCCACTAGACTGGTTAGCCTTTTTCGTGTTTCCCATTCTCTCTTTCGGTGACTTCTTCTTGTGACCTCCAAACGGCAGTTTACTCAAGTCGAGACAGTGAGGAGACATTCTGTTAGGTTGGACATGGTAGTAGTGAGGCGGAACATCTTTGCCCTTCACAGCATAAAACACTCCGTCCAGCAGAAACTGTGCACACACATTCCCTTTCACCAACAGGTTTGGGGGACAAACGTTACCTGAGACATAGTAACGTAAGATCCCTGATGATACCTTGGTTTCTTGGCTGACATACGTAGCATTGAAATAGAGAGGCTTGCATCCCATCAGCACTAGTGCGTGGAATACCTTTCGAGCGATAGCTTGGCTTTGGATCCCCATCACATCGACGAAGTAATCGTCTGACAGAGGATCGCAGCGTTCAAACTCAAGGGTATGACCAAGGAGGTTACACTGTTGACCCTCTAATAGTTTCTTTGTTTGTTTGGAGTCGACATGGAAGAGAAGTTGATTTCTTGGCAACTTGTGTAAATGCACAATTGCGTGTTCTTTCAAAAGCTTGCTTATCACCGTGTTGTCTTCAACAAGTTTCAAGTTCGCGATGATTTTTGGTCTTGATAGGTCTTGCAGATTTCCAGAAAAGATTGCTTTGATGGTGAATGGAGCATCCCGAATTTTTGTCGGTTGCGCTTCTTCTGCTAGCGGCAACAATTGTTCTGGATCTTGAACACCTTGATCATATGCCGCACGGACTCTGTCCAAGGCATCCTCAATAGCTGCGACATTGGCTGGTCCATCTTCATGTTGGCTCCTCTCATCTTGACGAAACTCATGACGTCCTGTGATGAGGTCGCCGATTGTTACGCCAATTCGTGATGGGTCGCTTCCTAAAGGTTTAGTGAGTTGGTCTTGGTTTTCTTCCATCGTAAGAGATGGAGCACTAGCACTGGGCTTGACTTTTCCATGTCTCCCAATCACGCCATCACTAGCTCGCGATGGTTGACTTGGGGAGGATATCGTGGTGTCTTCATGGGAGTGATGCTCGGTAGCTGTAGCTCTCATGGTAACAAGAAGGGTGGGGAGGGTGACTGTTCGGTCGGTTCGTCCTCAAATTGTTCCAAGGTGGCAAATTGAGAAGTTTCGCATCTCAGCTTACTGGCGGCAACAAGAGTATTCTCATTATCCAGCCATTTCGTACAATAGGGTCCTGTAAACGGAAATTCCCGTTTACAGGACCCATCCCGAATAAAGCTCCTTTAGGCCTTTTCCAGAATAGTCAATACAGCTTACCCAAAGGTACGCCCAACATGTGTGGTACACATGAGAACTATCTTCTCGTTACAAGGCTGCATAAAATACAAGCTGTGCAGACGGCGGCAAGTCCAAATGGCATGCCCGCAACAGATGTCAATAAGAAAGACGTGCTCAATAGAGAACCATCTTATTGCATACCAGGATCCTATAGGAAAGAACATATAAAACTCAAATAAAAAGCTATTTACCCCCCAAAGATATTGTCATTTGCCGCAAGTACAAGGACATTCTGTGAGCCGAGATCAAGGCGTGGAAAGAAAGGGAGACATTCAGTACACAAGAAGCGAAAATCCAAGACCCCTCGCTGTTGCAACTGTGTGTGTGGATACGGCAGGCGTGGCGAGTTACTGAGTGCGAAACGGTTGTAAGCTCGATCACAGCGGCGTTTTTTTCCCGCGAACTATTACTATTGGCTCTTTACGCGTCATGATGTATACGGAGAATGATTATTGGATCTCTGGTCGAAGACCAGTGCTGGTAGTGAGGCAGACGCCTTCGATTTCGATGAGATCGACGACGCATTGGACTACGTCACCATTTTGCACTATGAATAGAGACCCTACCCAAATATAACATCTTTTATTTCAATTCGTAATTTTATCCGGCTTCTATTAATTAGTAGACCGAAGCATACATGTATGCGTTACTATACATGGATTCTATACGCTTCATGTTTCTTATCCCGTCCATTTTATGGTCTAGGGTTGTCAATGACATCTCAGTGTTGTTTAATTACATACTTTATTATTGTGAGTTCTACTTGAAATTTCCCTGCGCGGTTTTTCAATCCAACAGCCCACCAATCGCGCAAACGTACGAAACTACATATTACTTGACACAGGTGTTTTTCATTCTCTGCTTGACGACGGCAACTAAAGCTGCAACGAAGGCAACTCGTGAGGGTGGCAACATGGTTAATACAGCGGCAGGACAGACTGCAAACGACACTTCATCCAGAAACATAATGTTTTGATGGCACCAGTCAAATTGACTGAGCTCTTCCAGGAACCGAAGCACATCTCTCTCCTTGATATGCATTGCTCTCCGCTCAAGAACCTTCCTAGTATAGCCGCAGTCATGTGGTATTCGCCACACCGATGACTTTGATATGTTTATATGGTGTGTGCTGCTGAAAGCTTCTTGGGCCTCGTCTAAATACGCCAGCGGACGTTCAGTGTAGAACTGGCACAGCCACGTTCGATGAGCTTTTGTCAACACGTGACTTGACTCTCTTTCTGCTCGCTGATACGTGCCAGTTCTCTCGTAGACATTGATCCAGTTGCCAATATTCTTTATTGACTTGTGGTAAATTCGAGCGAGCTCCTTATGCGAGTACCCAACCATACAGACAGTGGAACACAGTATTCGGACTGGCATGCTGACTTATCACTGCTTCTTCCATCTTCAGTTGAATATACAAGACTAGTAGCTTCCTGTTCAATATCATGACCACTAATGTTAATCCAACTGTCGCGAAGTCGGTGAAAACTTTGGTCGCGGAGCAGGTGGCGTATAGTGAACCCGGTTATACGACTACTGAAAGGATTTCAGAGCCGTGCAACGTAGGTGGGCGTGTGGTACCTTGTGGTATCCCTGTGGGTTCGTTGTCTTGGGAATATGACCCTCGCCGGAGTCTGAAGTTCAAAGTGAAGAGAAGTTGTGTTCCCTTGGAGTCTGGTGTCGGGGTTCAGGAAGTCCTTCCAGGAGCGTTCGGGAGTCGGAGTTTCTGGAAACCAAGTAGGTTACCAGAAAGTTGGTGGTCGGAAAAAGGTTAATATACCAGAGAGAGTCTGATACCGGTGTCTGAATATCACAAATCCAGAACCGAGATACTTGACTCTCAGAGATAAACAACAAATATACAGAGTTCAGGAATATACAAATATATACAGCCGTTCTTATTCTTTCTGGGCCCTTGAACGGTGGGCTAATACTCCAGGTCAACTAGGGACTCGTTACCAGACACCTGGTCTGTCTGGTATCCCTGTCACGTTCGCGCACCACCCTCTAATATAGAGGGAAATATAAACCAATACAATCAGCTATATATAACAGTCTACCTTGCACCCTGGAAACGACTGTCTAGTTTCCAGAGCCTGTCCAAACGAGCAATATGAAATGGGCTACCGCTAGAGACAAACCAAACGACCCAACTAGGATATGAAATAGGCGGGTCCTCTCAGGTCTCTACGTTACCTGATCTCCACCTAAGGGGACTGAATTTGGTGGAGATCACACGGCGTACGTCCTCGACGCAGTGGCTTGGATACCTCTCAAGCGGACTTGTGCAGTAGCAAGCAAATTGAACTCTGTTTATCGTTTTATCCTTCTCATAACTCTCATATCTCTCTGGTATACCTCTTCTTCTTGTCGTCCTTGACGTCCTTCATGCAGTCAGTCTTCAAATCTCAGGTACACTTGGTTCTTGTATGTATCAGGTATCTTGACTTGGTTTCAGTATGTAGTCAGTACAGCCGATCTCGATGGGTTGACAGGTAGAGACGTCATCACGGGGGATGTGCAGGTCAGGCATCACTTGATTGCGTGACCTGAACTTGGTTTCAGTATGGTCAGTGCAGCCGATCTCAATGGGCTGATGGGTAGAGACGTCATTACGAGGGATGTGCAGGTCAGGCATCACTTGATTGCGTGACTTAAACTTGGGTTCACTTGGTTTCAGTATGGTCTTGAATCTTCGTTGATTTCCGAGTCTGGTATCCGGGTTTTCAGAGTCTGAAATCACTTTGGTTTTCAGAGTCTTGGTCATTCAGAGTGGGGAATACCAGAGGCTTGGTGGAATATCATAATACGGAGCACCAATGCTTCAACGTACACGAAGTTCTTGAGGGTTGCGCGGGTGCGCGGCGTCCGGCGCGCGATACTTGGTCTCTGCGGGTAAGTAGTGTAGATCCTTGAACCATCATCGTCGCGCTGGACGGTAACGGGATGAGGTCTCTCAGAGATACGTTCTTCTGAGAGACTTTCCGCCAGGAATTAGGCACTCATCGTCGGGGAAAGTCCGGTGACCAGACAGAGTGCATTTGACCTTCAGAGTTGTGCACACTCTGAAGTACACTTCTGGTCCATTGGGCCCCTTTACAGTCAGGCGAAGGTTCGTCTAAAATCTTCCACAGATGTCGCACGGGTGTAGCTGCGTCCCAGGCCCCCTTTCTCTCATAACGCATAATATAACCAATCACATCGTAACGTAATATCCACCTGTCGCTCGAAAATCGGAAATAGCATCATGTCAACCGCCCCTCCTGGTCACGATCCGTCAGTGCGGAACTTTCTCCAAGCTGTGTATCATGGCCAGGTCTATCAGACATTCTGATGAACGGTTTTCAGAGCGTAGTGTAGCAGCAACCCTTTGTCAATTGCCTGATTTTCAGAGCCTCTGGCGCCCTGTTCCCCAGTCTGATTCTTCTCTCAGACTCAGAAATTTGAATTTGGCTCGCCCAACGGGCGGTCATATTCCAATCCACTTTCACACTCACATGTCGGAGGAAACAAGCACGTCTTTAAGCACGAACGCCTCGTCGAGTGGCCCGGCAGGTGACGCCACAGGCACAGGTCCTGCTACGGCTACTGTCAGCACGGTGCAGGGTGGTCACATCGGTTCAGCCACGTTACCTGGTGGCAGCTCAAGCGCCTCAGCCCATACAACAAAGTCTGGAACTCTCCAGGTCGAAGGTCATGTCAGGGATCTCCCTGATGGCAGCGCAAACTCGGGTGGCTCTTCACCGAAGGCTACTTCACGTAATCCAGACTCTACATTCTCGGAAGACGCCCCTGGCATTTTCAAACCGCAGGCTTTTGGTGCACCTCGACTGTTGTCCACCGAGGAAGTCGACCGACTCTTCCGTCAAGGTCTGATGACGAGCGAAAACGCTCCAGTCATTACATTGGGAGACTCCTGATACCCCTCAGAATTACATCGCGCCTAACATCGAGCCTGAAGGACGTGCCTATCTGATAAGTGTACCAGCGCGAGCTGAGGACTTCCAGAGGGGTCGTCACAATGCGAATGCATATGGCGGTCCTTGTGTGCTCGTAGGGTACGAGACACTTACCGACGAAGACCTTCAGGAGTTGGAGCGTGTGATCCCAAGCTTCGATCCCCATGAGACCATAACACCTCGTGCCCAGACTCTAAATGTGCCTACTCTGGATGCTCTGGCTTCGTCAGTGGAAGTTCGCCGCGAGTTGGCGTCTCTGTTATCTCATGTTCCTCATACTCGGCTTGCTGAAAGGGTCTTTCGGACGGCTGGGTACTTGAAACTCATGACTGCAGCCCATCGACGTCTTTGGGAGCGCGTCGGTTCTCAGAACGGTGTTGCCCTGATAGATGCTGCGGCGGCTCGGTCGGAGTGTGAAGAGATCAAGCGCGAATGGGTGCTGAACTGCCAATATTGGAAGCATGAACTTCAGGTTGCTCAGCAAGACGCTGGTGTCGTGGAGGAGCGTATGGCTTCAGAGATTCGGGACATCAAGGCCCATTATCAAGACCAAGTGGAAGCTCTGAAGGCGGACAAGGCAGCTCTGAAATCTCAAATTGCCGATCTCCAAGCTCAAGTCTCTATCCTGAAGTCTCGTCCCGACGTCAAGCCGACGGATCCATGGGGTTTTTCGGAGTTCTTGCAAGAGAACTCTGAGATCTCGGGTAATTGGAATCGCCTACACGATCTCTTGGTGTCATATCAGGAGGACACTATCATTCCAGATCAATGGACAACCATCATCAACGTGACAGCTCTGGACGAGCGAAAGAAGCCTGTTCCTGATTTCAAGAAACGCCTTTCTGAAGAGCGAGCCCGTCAAGCTGCCGAGGAGGCTGCAAAAGATACCAGAGTTCTGGATCTCACTCGTTCGGGTGCTGGTATTCCTGATTCCCAGTCTAAGAGTCCCAGGTATCTCGTGTACCCTTCGAAATCTCAGGCTCAGAAGTTATCACCCAAGTGGCCGCTCACGTCAGACCTCAGGGGTCTAAAGCGTCGCCCCTCTGGACACCAGCCTGTTGAAGACTCCGTACTTTCGGCGAACGCAGGCACTACGGTGGCCAAGTCTGAAGTACACAAGAAGCTTCCTGGAGATGTGGTCTGGAAAGAAGTCCGTCCTGACCTTCGCCAAGCTTTGCTGTCTGGTGTCGCATACGACAAGGCCATGGAATGGTTGGCGTCGGACAAGGAGGCTCATAGTCTCTTCAGTAGTCCGGTTCTTGTCCAGATGCTGGTGAGTGTGATTTTCTCGCGTCACTTGGATTCCACCCCTTGGACCAAATACGTCCCGGAAGTCTACTATCAAATGGCTGACGAAGTGGTAGATCGTCATATCTTGGCTGGTACCGAGCCTGCTGCTTGGGGTGATCTGGATGGTCACGTCAATTGTCCTGAGAGCGACGTCGAATCTACGGTCGACAACCCCAAGGAGGATCCTGACTACAAAGATACTGGTGTCGTTGACTCCGAATCTGAGGACGATGACGACGATTCTGGGAATGACGCGTCTGGTGACAGCGACTCTGGGGGTGACAAGTCCAAGAGCAAAAGATCTGGAAATGACGAGTCAGGAGTCAAGAAGTCTGAGAACAAGAAGTCTGATGACCATTCACGTTCTGGCTCCATGCGTCCTCGTGAATCTGATGACGACTCAGACTCTGACGACGGATCGCTCGTTCCCACCCAGAAATCCAAGAGAAGCCGTGCGTCCGTGATTGCCCACACCAGTCCCAAATCCCGTCCGAAGTCCACCAGCGGAAGTGGGTCAAAGTCCAAGGATTCTTCTGGAAAATCACGAAGCCTGGTGTCCAAGCCCTACAAGTCGCTGTCAGTTAAGGAGCTCCAGGTGGTGGAAACACCAGATCGTGATGCCTTCTCCTGGTTGTACTATGGTATCAGAGTACAACGCGTGAGCTCTACCAAGACTACGACAGGTCAAACGCTGGGATTTCCGGGTTATGAGGTCCACAAGCACTCGTGCTCCATTCTCAAGGGACGCTGGGACTCAGAACGCTACTGTGCTGTGATTCGGAAGAAACGTGCTCCTTGGGAGGTCATGTTTAACAACCGGTTCTCTGAGTTCTACTTCCACAAACGTGACGAACTGGAACCCATGGTGCTGGCTGACGTAGAAGAGATCGTACGCAGCATGAAGAAGCACGCTCAGGCTTTCTGGGAACGGACTCACTGGGTCACTATGGACGTCGAGGCTGATGGACAAGTCTGCGGAGTTGCACAAGTACCGGGCCATGCGTCGAGCTGCTTTAATTCGTCAGCACAACCCCCTCATTCGGAAAGTCTTGGCGCACAGGGATTTCCCAGAGTCGTTGCTCTCGGAGCCTGGCATCTGGACTGTTCCTGACAAGGCGTGTCCCTGGATCTGGCAAGACCCCAGAGTTGCCGAACTTGGTGGTCCCAAGCGTCTGAGTCTGGAGACGCAACTGGGGGACTTGGATGCCATTGAGTGTCGCGAAGTCGGTGAAACTTTGGTCGCGGAGCAGGTGGCGTATAGTGAACCCGGTTATACGACTACTGAAAGGATTTCAGAGCCGTGCAACGTAGGTGGGCGTGTGGTACCTTGTGGTATCCCTGTGGGTTCGTTGTCTTGGGAATATGACCCTCGCCGGAGTCTGAAGTTCAAAGTGAAGAGAAGTTGTGTTCCCTTGGAGTCTGGTGTCGGGGTTCAGGAAGTCCTTCCAGGAGCGTTCGGGAGTCGGAGTTTCTGGAAACCAAGTAGGTTACCAGAAAGTTGGTGGTCGAAAAAAGGTTAATATACCAGAGAGAGTCTGATACCGGTGTCTGAATATCACAAATCCAGAACCGAGATACTTGACTCTCAGAGATAAACAACAAATATACAGAGTTCAGGAATATACAAATATATACAGCCGTTCTTATTCTTTCTGGGCCCTTGAACGGTGGGCTAATACTCCAGGTCAACTAGGGACTCGTTACCAGACACCTGGTCTGTCTGGTATCCCTGTCACGTTCGCGCACCACCCTCTAATATAGAGGGAAATATAAACCAATACAATCAGCTATATATAACAGTCTACCTTGCACCCTGGAAACGACTGTCTAGTTTCCAGAGCCTGTCCAAACGAGCAATATGAAATGGGCTACCGCTAGAGACAAACCAAACGACCCAACTAGGATATGAAATAGGCGGGTCCTCTCAGGTCTCTACGTTACCTGATCTCCACCTAAGGGGACTGAATTTGGTGGAGATCACACGGCGTACGTCCTCGACGCAGTGGCTTGGATACCTCTCAAGCGGACTTGTGCAGTAGCAAGCAAATTGAACTCTGTTTATCGTTTTATCCTTCTCATAACTCTCATATCTCTCTGGTATACCTCTTCTTCTTGTCGTCCTTGACGTCCTTCATGCAGTCAGTCTTCAAATCTCAGGTACACTTGGTTCTTGTATGTATCAGGCATCTTGACTTGGTTTCAGTATACAGTCAGTATAGCCGATCTCGATGGGTTGACAGGTAGAGACGTCATCACGGGGGATGTGCAGGTCAGGCATCACTTGATTGCGTGACCTGAACTTGGTTTCAGTATGGTCAGTGCAGCCGATCTCAATGGGCTGATGGGTAGAGACGTCATTACGAGGGATGTGCAGGTCAGGCATCACTTGATTGCGTGACTTAAACTTGGGTTCACTTGGTTTCAGTATGGTCTTGAATCTTCGTTGATTTCCGAGTCTGGTATCCGGGTTTTCAGAGTCTGAAATCACTTTGGTTTTCAGAGTCTTGGTCATTCAGAGTGGGGAATACCAGAGGCTTGGTGGAATATCATAATACGGAGCACCAATGCTTCAACGTACACGAAGTTCTTGAGGGTTGCGCGGGTGCGCGGCGTCCGGCGCGCGATACTTGGTCTCTGCGGGTAAGTAGTGTAGATCCTTGAACCATCATCGTCGCGCTGGACGGTAACGGGATGAGGTCTCTCAGAGATACGTTCTTCTGAGAGACTTTCCGCCAGGAATTAGGCACTCATCGTCGGGGAAAGTCCGGTGACCAGACAGAGTGCATTTGACCTTCAGAGTTGTGCACACTCTGAAGTACACTTCTGGTCCATTGGGCCCCTTTACAGTCAGGCGAAGGTTCGTCTAAAATCTTCCACAGATGTCGCACGGGTGTAGCTGCGTCCCAGGCCCCCTTTCTCTCATAACGCATAATATAACCAATCACATCGTAACGTAATATCCACCTGTCGCTCGAAAATCGGAAATAGCATCATGTCAACCGCCCCTCCTGGTCACGATCCGTCAGTGCGGAACTTTCTCCAAGCTGTGTATCATGGCCAGGTCTATCAGACATTCTGATGAACGGTTTTCAGAGCGTAGTGTAGCAGCAACCCTTTGTCAATTGCCTGATTTTCAGAGCCTCTGGCGCCCTGTTCCCCAGTCTGATTCTTCTCTCAGACTCAGAAATTTGAATTTGGCTCGCCCAACGGGCGGTCATATTCCAATCCACTTTCACACTCACATGTCGGAGGAAACAAGCACGTCTTTAAGCACGAACGCCTCGTCGAGTGGCCCGGCAGGTGACGCCACAGGCACAGGTCCTGCTACGGCTACTGTCAGCACGGTGCAGGGTGGTCACATCGGTTCAGCCACGTTACCTGGTGGCAGCTCAAGCGCCTCAGCCCATACAACAAAGTCTGGAACTCTCCAGGTCGAAGGTCATGTCAGGGATCTCCCTGATGGCAGCGCAAACTCGGGTGGCTCTTCACCGAAGGCTACTTCACGTAATCCAGACTCTACATTCTCGGAAGACGCCCCTGGCATTTTCAAACCGCAGGCTTTTGGTGCACCTCGACTGTTGTCCACCGAGGAAGTCGACCGACTCTTCCGTCAAGGTCTGATGACGAGCGAAAACGCTCCAGTCATTACATTGGGAGACTCCTGATACCCCTCAGAATTACATCGCGCCTAACATCGAGCCTGAAGGACGTGCCTATCTGATAAGTGTACCAGCGCGAGCTGAGGACTTCCAGAGGGGTCGTCACAATGCGAATGCATATGGCGGTCCTTGTGTGCTCGTAGGGTACGAGACACTTACCGACGAAGACCTTCAGGAGTTGGAGCGTGTGATCCCAAGCTTCGATCCCCATGAGACCATAACACCTCGTGCCCAGACTCTAAATGTGCCTACTCTAGATGCTCTGGCTTCGTCAGTGGAAGTTCGCCGCGAGTTGGCGTCTCTGTTATCTCATGTTCCTCATACTCGGCTTGCTGAAAGGGTCTTTCGGACGGCTGGGTACTTGAAACTCATGACTGCAGCCCATCGACGTCTTTGGGAGCGCGTCGGTTCTCAGAACGGTGTTGCCCTTGTGGCGAAGTGGTTCTGCGAAATCGCAAGATCGCAGGAGTCCTCTTGCACACTGCGCCCGAACTACCGACTAACGGAGGGGGTACTCCGATCTTCCGTGAAGTTACTTGATCTCACCTTGTGTACCCGTCGGTGGGACTAGATCGCTCCTCGGGTGATCTCGATTAGACGCGCTTGTTGTCGATCTTGCTGTCTGACAGGACAGCAGGAGAGGTGGCAGCAGCGGGGGTACTTCTACTCGCTGCGCCGCGTAGTTATCGAACTTCGATCTTAGGTGTCTTGGGTTGATCTTGCTTTGACCAGTGTCGATCTTAGCTCGGGGGGGGGGGGTCTTGTGGTCGGTGTGTGACCTTTATCCAATGGTTCCAATACGTGCTTGCCGCTTCCTATAACGGGGTCTTGAGATTTGAGGGTTGACGAACGTCCAGCCAAGCAATCTGGGCGTAGGGGTTCCACTTAGTGTCGATCTTGATCCTGCGTGACGTCGGGAGGGCCAATCTTGTATATCCCTACCCGGAATAGCGTAGATGAAGGAAGACTTGTGTAGTAGAAGGTAAAAACAACTTTGAATTAATGGTTAATGTCCTATGCTTCCCATCTGTGGCTATCCATACTGCACTGCCTTCATAATACCTATAATAAAGTCAAGATCGATATTTACCTGTCAGGATCGATATCGCGTGGGTACAATCGTCTTGGGCAGGGATGATGGCATGCGCATTCACTGGGTCATTATAGTGAGCGTCACTATATCGAGGATCACCGTAGAGAGGGATTGCTCTTGATCTTGATTGACGGGACTAGATCGAGATCGGAAAACTTCTTATCTGCTTCACCACAACCGTCCCCTGCGCGAGTGGTAGCAGCACAACTGCTTTCGCTCGCTGCATCGCATCTCCCTCCAGCCGATCCTCTTCCATGGTCCAAGATCAAGCCCCCAATCCTTCATCCACCCCAAGATCGACTATGCCACCGGGCCAATTGGGCCTGCTCGCGGTGGCAGCCGCTGCCGTCGATCCTGACGCGTCTTCCAACTCACCACCTCGCCCTCATTCTTCATGTCCGGAATGTCATCGGTTGTATTCCGCGCCGACGGCCCATGTTCACCGGTCTCATGTGGATCTACAAGTCGTTCGAGCGTCGCTCCGAGACGTTCAGACTTCTCTAAGAGGTGTGGAGGACATTATCAGTCGTGAGTCGATCTTCCGCCAACTGCAAGATGATCATGAGGATCTTCAACACGCTCACGTGGACTCTCTTCGTCACATGGGCGATCTGCATCGAAAATTGAGTCACCTCCGATCTCAGGCCATGCCGTTCGCTAAATTTTGTCAAGATCGGTATGACGCGCTGATCGAGGCATTGGAGGATTCCAACGCAGAGCTGGTAGAGAGCAAATCCACGGTTGAAGAACTCGAAGAGAAGCTAGACAGGGTCCCTAAGCTTCGGGAAGCTTACGACGAACTGCAAGCCACCTCTAAGAGTACGATCTTATGTCTGGAAGACGAGATTGATACTTTGAAGCGCCAAGTCCAGAACCTCCAAGCTCAACTGGCTGCTCTAACCAGTCATCCCGATCTTGGTTCTTCGCCTCCCACTGCGCTCGCCCGACTCTTATTTAATCAAGATCAGGAACTGATTGCTGCTCGTCAGCGTGATCAGACCCAAGATCAATCACTGCTGGAAGTCCGTCAGCGTCTGAAGGATCGAGATCAAGACTTATCCAAGGCTCAGCAGCGGTGTCAAGCGCTGGAGCGGTCGGAGGCTTCACTGGAGGCGGCTGCTCTCCAGCTCCAGCGTCAGATCAACGCGCAAGATCGACGTATCGCTCGGCTCCAAGAGGAACGGGATCAATTCCGCACGAGCTGTCATGAGGCTCAATCCGAGCGAGATCAAGCGGTGGCGAAGGTAGCGTCTTCGTCTGAGCGTCTGGATAAGGCCCGGGCTGAACTTCGCGCTCGTGGGAATCATGTGGACTCAATGAGGGCCAACATCTCCCGCTTGGAGCAGCAAGTTGCCGATCTTCAGACTGCCCGCTCTCAAGTCGATCATCAATTCGTGAGTCAGAAGCGTGAGCTTGCTGCTCTACGGGTTGAGCATGCTGCTCTCTCTGCTTATTATAAGGACGCCTATAGTCGATTCTGGGCTGTGGCCCATTCTCTCAATCAAGACGTCGCTCTTCCGACTCCTGCAAGTCTGACACGTCCTCGATCTGGGTCGGAGTCATCCCCACCCCGATCTCGCAAGGCTCGGCGACTCGATCTTTCGTCCTCCAAGTCTCCTGACGGTCTTCCTGACTCCGAGGGTCCGGATCCTGACATCCCTGAACCTGAACTCCCTGATCTCCCTCAAGAGTCCGAGATCGAGCAAGAAGATGGTTCTCCTGAGCAGGAAGGCGACTCTCCTGATCTTCCTCAAAGGTCCGGGATCGAGCAAGAAGACGGCTCTCCTGAGCAGGAAAGCGGTTTTCCTGAGGATGATGACGCGGACGATCCTGAGATGTTAGCCACTTTGGCTAAATCTCGTTCGGATCTTCGTCGATCCAAGCCGTCTGGAGCAGATCAGGGTGCTTCGGGAACTGCCGGCCATCCTATCGACTTGGGTGGCGAGGGAAGTGACAATATTCCTTCCGACGACCTATCCGAGCAGTCTCCGGAGGTCGATCCACCTATGGGTAGCCCCAATTCCGCTCCTGATGACAGTGATCTTGAGTCTAGTGCGGGTAAATCGCTCCCAGACATTCGACAGTCCTCCGAGGCCATCACCCTGACTCCGCCATACCCGAAAGTTCCAAGGTCAGAGTGGATTCCCAGCTTGATCACCAGGCGTCTCTTTCGCTCGGCGGACGTTTTCCCTTGAGATGTTGATCGTGTGAGTCATTTGAGCATCTCCACCCTGAATACCAAGGTGTTAAGTCATCTTTTGCTCGGTGTCTCCGAATGGTTATTCCCTGATGCGACTCCTTCTGCAACACCTTCTCGGATCGAGATCGAAGATTTTGTCACGGGCCCAGCTGTGGATGCTCTTATGTCTCTCAATCCTCCACCGTGGGCGTCTTTGGAATCCGCCGAGGGACCCCTCTCTTTTATGGTCGATTTCATGCCTCCTGGTTTTTGTGAGAAGTACTTGGAATACGAGGAGAAGCATCTCCAGGCGCTCTGGGAGTCCAGTCACTTCCTGCCGATCTCAGACGACATGTGCGTTGCTGACGCAGCCTTATCAGCCTACCATGAAGGTCGTCGCCAGCGTCGATCTCGGGCTGGAGCCGCCTGGAAGCAGTTCTTGTTTCGACATCTCATCCCGGCTCTGCGTCAACAGTATTGCGATCTGGATATCTTGCTGGATCCTTTCTTCCTGCATTTCCCCAAGCCGCGTCACCCCAAGATCTGGTATCCGGATGTGTCTGCTGCGTCGCTGGAGGATGCGTTGTCCGCCGTTGATCTTGCGGAACCCTGGCGTCTACAATACCGCCAATTTTCTACGGATCATCCAGCGACGCGTATTACTTGTCTTCAGGACAAGTTCGTCAACGTGCCATGTGACGAGGCGGGTGAACGCCTGAATCGTCCAGGTGTATAGTACGCGTTCCAGATGGGAACTCCGTTTGGGGTATTCCAACTAGAACAACCTCGGCTAAATTACTTCAACCGAGGTGGCGTGTGTCCTTGTGTCAATCCCTATAGGTTCGTTTGTCTTCGTAACCAGGGAGATGCACCGCAGGTGAGTTGTCTTCTAGATGTAGGTCTTGGTCGCAGGGCCGAACGTAACTTCTTAATACGTAGCCTCCACAGCAGTTAACCAGATATAAACAATAAGCAACTAATCAGAGTTATATACAATATGCAGCCTCTCCTTATTCTTTCGGACCGTGGAAAGGTCGGTCACTTCACTAGTCGACTGGTCGCAATTCCGGGATACTAGTCAATCCCGGCCGACCTTCTTCTAAACGCGCACCACTCCCAATATAGGAGAAATTAACGTAAGCAATACAATCCCTTCACTCAACAGTACTTTCGTTCAAACTCTTACGTTGAGACTGATACAACAACGCAAAAGGTAATCGGTTGAGAATATGAAATGCGGGACCCCTTTCGGAGAGACAACCGCAACTAAGATATGGAATGGGCGGTTCACTCCGAATGTGTGGTTAGCCACACCCGGTCCCCAACCCAATGTGGCCTAGAATACTTACGAGAGCTCCACGTTGGATGCCTTGCCACACGCGCCTTCACACCACACCTAACCGGGCCTCCTGGTATACTTCTTCAGGCAGGCTTGTCCGGGTCGCTTGTGGGTTTCTCGGTAAAACGAACTCTGATTATATGTTATCTGTCCTATCTTTGGTCTAGCTGTAATGCATGCATGCACACTTTAGACTTACTTTCAGTATACCTTCGCTTGCGTCATCATTGATGAGTGTTTTCACATTCAGTGTGTCTTCGTCTGCGTCATCATTGATGTGTGGTTGCTTGATCTTGGGATCTGTTGACTCTTGGTTCTGGTTGACTGATGGTTCTTCTTCGACTGTTCTTCAATACTTCCTTGCACAGAAAGCAGATCTTCGTCGGCTGACTTGGTGTAGCTATGATGAGTCTCTTCATCTAGACTTGGTACGTCCAGACATCTTCGTTCAGACTTCATCTCTCTCTTGGACCATCTTGCCTTACGCTTGGTGACAGTAGTGTTTGATGATCTTCAATGGGGACTCATTGTCTTCATGTACTCGTATGAGTGTGAGGCCATGTCAAGACTAGGTGGCTCGATCAACTATGCTTAGTTGAGAGCTCTTCCGCGCCTTTTGAGCATAACCTGTCGTCGGGAACTTGGTACCATCCAGACTCCTTCGTCTGGGTTCTCTTACGTTTGGGATACCTGGGCCCTCCATGGCCTTCCCACACTCCAATCACTTTCCACAACCCATTTGTCATCCACTTGTCACACGAAACTGGCCTTCTGATCCACCAATCAGGACCCGTTTGGGCGGGACTCGGAAAAATCCAGAGTCACATCGTGTCAACCGCCCCTCTGGTCTTGATCCATCATTGAGTCATTCACCGAACTGGTTGATCATGAACAGACAGCACGCCAAACGCAGGTCCGGCCGGAGAGTTAAATTCACCGTGGATCCCGCTGGGACTCTGCCCACTCTGGCGTCACTTCTCTGCACCCTTTCACAGCCAACTCACTTTCCATCAGTCTCTCGGTTAGATCCGAGGTCAAGAACCTTTCGCCCACAGCAACTTCCTCATTCGAGAACAAGCATCATGGCGTCTACGTCGTCCAGTAACCCGTCGCTAATCCCAGCACAACTCCCGCCTGCGGACACCTCAGTGGAGGACACCGGGGCGGGTGCGGGTAACAGCGGCGGCCTACCACCTGACAACGACGTCCCCACACACGAAGACCGCGACTCCAACGTCGACGGCAACGACAACAACGCTGGCAACTTGGGGAAAGATGCTGGGGTCGACAACTCGGAGGTTGCCGGTGATACGTCCCGTGACATCCAAGAATCCTCAGAGCAACCTTCCGGTGACAGTCCGTCGAAAGGGAACGACGTTCCTTCGGCTCAAGACACTTCTGGGACTTCGTCGGGGACGGATCGACCTATCGCGCGGCTGATTACGTTGGACCAGTCACTCAAGCTTGCCATGACTGGCATTTTGCCCAAAGACGGAAACAGCACTGCTGATGGTGGTGAGAAGACACCTTCCCGCTATGTGCTACCCACTCCGCGAGGTTTGGATGAAAATACTTTCCTGGTCGGCGTTCCTGCTCACCCAGCTGCATATCGGGCAGGGGCCTATGTCCAAGACGGGTATGGTGGCACCGAAGCGATGATGGTCTTTGATGGATTAACTAATCAAGACCTGGATGATCTCGGTCGGATGCTTGGCAATCACGTGGAAGTCCGCGAGATGACACTCCGTCCATACATAGAACGTGAACCCCCGTCAGTAGTCAACTTGGAGATCACTCTCAATTCGCTCTCTATGCGTCGGGAGATGGCATCAATCTTGACGCAGTTTCCCTTCGGACGCTTTGCGGAGCGGTTGTTTTATACTGTCTCCCTTTTACACCGCGTCCTCGAGTACCATCGGAGTCAAGTTTCAACCCAGAGTTCAGGTGGTGTCACCATCCAAGACACTGCTCTAAGATCCAAGTATGACAGCTTGTGCCGCGACTTCGGCTTCTTGGAGAAGTATCGGGAGCAGGAGGCAGCGGCTGTCCGGACTGAATGGAGACCATCAAGACCAATCTGGAAAGTGATTTCGGCAGCATGGCCGAGGAACGTGCTGCGTTGGAGTCACGACTGAATGACCGCATCCAAAAGCTGGAAGGTCAATTGGAAGACGCCAACAGGACCATTGGCCGGCTGAAACAAGAAAATCGAAGCGCCCTGGACGCCGATAGATTGATGACGTTCCTGAATGATCACGGTAATAATATTCGTGGTCGTTGGCCTCGTCTTCGGCATCTCCTTCGACACTTCCAGAAGGGAACGACTCCTCCGGCTTCCTGGAGGACTTGGGTCACAGTGGAGGCCGTGGATAAGCCTTTCCGAATGGTTCCTCCGTACCCAGGACCACTTCGTTCAGATAGTGAGGCAAGTGAAGATGAGGGGGCTCCAAGTGGAGACACCCTCGAGCAAGAGGAGAAGTCCGAAGATCGCCCCTCCACCGTCTGGAAGTTCACCAGCGTCTGATGCCAAGGGCACTCCATCCAAGCCGGAGTCAAAATCCCAATCTAAGTCACAATCTCCAACCAAGCAACCGGCAAAGGGTCCAGTCAAGCAATCGCATCCGACGTCTCAACTGATGCGTTTGACATCCATGAAGTCTCAGGATGGGGACATCGAAGTGCAGTCGCGTCCGTCCACTCACCCGGAATCGGACAAGCGGGCTCTCCCTCATGACGGGCATCTCAAGAACAGTACCCAAGACATCGCTGGGCGTCTTCCAGACTTCGTCGCTTGGAGTGATCTCCGCAAGGATGTACTCCTTACTATGCAGATGAGCTTCGGGTATGCCCTCTCTGTCGAGATGATGGGTGAAGACAAGATGGCTCATCACCGGTTCCCGGAAGCATCGCTGGTAGAGATGCTCATCCAGATGATGTATCACCGTTGTCTGGACGAGACCAAGTGGACGAAGTACGTCCCGGAGTATTACTACACGTTGGCCGAAGTGATATTGAGGGATCGATTGGCTCGTGGCGTGTACCCTCCGGAATGGCCAGAGCTCTGTGATGTCATGAAAGACTCGCTGAATGCTCACGAGACCATCGAGATTGAAGACTCGGATGAGAAAGATGATCCAGATGATGAAGACTACGCGGACGACGATAGTGATACACTGAGCAAGACATCGGCTACGGGCAGAAAGCTGTTGTCATCCTTCGGGTCTTCCGACGAGGACGACGAAACTCCCAAGCCTAAGACCAAGTCTTCATCCAAACGGGCTCGACCTTTGTCCACTAGCTCTTCTGACGCCAGCACGGACTACAGCAGCAAGCCTCCACGTACTCCTTCCAAACGTCAGCGTTCCTCCCAGTCCGGGAGTTCTGCCAAGTCCAAACGGTCTCGCTCTGGTGCCGAAAGGACCAAGTCCCCTCTGGCTATGATGAAACGGTATCGAGAGTTGACTAAGTCTGAGCTGGCAGAGATCGAGATTCCTGCTCGCGGTGTCGTCTCTTGGCGTCGTCGTGGCATCCTCACTCGATTCTCTCCGGTCAAGGATGTCGCTGAGAAGCAGACCCCTGGATTTCCCGATTACGCTCCTCAGATGACTGAGATCGTGCACCTGAAAGATAGATGGATGCCGATGGAGAAATCGTATCGGAAGCTGATGGCTACGAAACCTTGGAAGGACATGTACTCCAATCGGGTGAAGACTCTGTACTTCCATGAGCGTAAGAAGTTGACTCCAGTCGCCATCCGTCTTCTGGATGAGCACGTAGCGTACATGCGCAAGCATGCTCGTGCCTTCTACGAGATCCTGCACTGGTTCACCATGAAAACCAAACCTGGGAGGGATGAGGATGGTGATGACGCTTCGCTTTACGATAAGTCCGCGACACTCCATCTGGAACGGTCCAAGCGTCACGAGGCGGTCGGCCGTCCCTTCGAGTCTCGCATCGCAAAGTTGATCGAGCGTGGTCTTCCAGCAACGATGGTCTGGGAGCCAGGTTTCTGGCTCTACCCAACCAAGGTTTGCCACCTGTACTTAATGGATCCTTCTACCAGGAATGACCAAGGGAAGAGGTACACTCTGGAAGAGCAGATCGAATTGGCGGAGCGCGAAGAACCCAGCCGAACTCAATGGACTGCGTACTGCACTGACGTCGATCGGCTAGCGCATGTTCCGATTGAGATTCGCAATATGGCCATCCCAGTCGAACAACGTTCAGCAAATCCCATCTCTACGCCTCGCGCTACTATCCTCTAAGTCTTTAGGGTGCGCCCCTTACTTGGCTTGGCGCCTCGCTTCACGTATTGCATGTCTAACACCACTCAATGCACTTCCTTCATTTTCTTCTGCCTTCATTGTCATTGTCTAAACTCCATCAACCCTGCTCTTCTCATTTCAGATTCCAAACGAAAAGTCAATCCACCAATTCCATAGTCACGTACATCTTCTCTCATCCAAATCACACTTCGAAACATCACCATCCCATGCCTGTTCGCCCCAGTCGTTGCCGACCGAGGTTGCTACAGTCTCGGGTGGTCTTCCCCAGCTTGCATAGCCTGAAAACGAGCGTGAGCCTTTGCGCCTTGGTTGAATTCATAAAGCAATGCGCCACAACTCAACTGTGATACTGGGAGCCACTCTGGTTCATCGTAGCCTTTCCACTTGATGAGATATTCACGGACGCGTTTAGATGTGCGAGTCCGCTTGGACCAACGGAGGTCTAGAATTTTCTCTACCTCGTACTCGTTGTTCTGGTTGTCGGCTTCCCAACTATCTTCCGGGAGTAAAGCGGCATCGAAATCATCATTTTCATCGACTTCAACTTGCAGAGTCGGTCGTCGTGGGAACAGGGCTCGCGGCTTCAGACGACTAATGTGGACCCATGGGTTAACGCGGTAACCTGTGTCTTCCACCTTAAGCTTTACCCTGAAGTCATCTCGCACCTCGACGATCCTGAACGGACCATGCCAAAGATGTGCCAATTTGCGGCTTAGCCCTGGCTGGACTTTCGGAATATATAGCCACACAGCGTCTCCGACGGCGTAACCTGCTTTAACTCGTTCGGATAGTTCTTTCCACTTCTGAGTCTGAATTGCGGCTCTCTCTCGTTTGGCTTTCCGTTGCAGATCTTCGGCACAAGCTTGGGCATATCCGTAATCTCGTTGAATCTTCCTACGCCACTCGTACGCCGTTCGCTCTGGAACGCTGGATGGTTTGGGTCCCAGCATAGCTAGGATCGTACTTCGAGCGTCCCAGCCGTGGACTAAATAGAAAGGCGTATCCAAACGAGTCGCATCGAAAGAAGTATTCAACGCGAACATCAAGCGTTCCGCATGGTCATCCCAATCTGATTGGTCTGCTTCTGCGACGTACGCCCGGACACTTCGTATAACCGTCTGGACTGAGCGCTCCTGTTGGCCGTTGGCTTGTGGCCGGTATCCCAAAGTAGCGCGTTGTTTGCTCCCAAGCAAGTCTCGAAAACACTTGAAAACCTCGCTCATGAATCTGGGATCCTGATCGTGGCGAATCATGGAGCTTGCACCGAACCTCTGGAAGACTCGTTCTTCGTATGCCTCAGCGACATCCTGAGCAGTCGTTGAACACATCGGTTTGCACATGACATATCCAGAAAACATGTCTTGAAAGAGGAGTAGAAATGTGTTTCCTCGTTCGGACTCTGGAAGGTGTGTGACGAAATCCATGGATACGACTTCGAACGGTCTTGTCGGCTCGATGTTTCCTGGGGAGGGCCCCTGGTTGGGTGGCCGACCTTTGCCACTAGCACAATCAGTGCACTCTTTCACGTAAGCTTCAACGTCGGCGTACATCCCTTGCCAATAGAAATCCGAGCAGAGCTTCTGGTGGGTACGCGTGATACCCTGGTGTCCCCTTGGAAATCCTCATGGGCGTAATGGAGCATATCCGAGCGGAGAGATTGGGGTACTACCAACCTCAACTCATCCGTGTGACTCCTTGGCCTTCCTCGGGCGGATCGCCTCAGGCGGTATAATACGCCTCGGACGTCCAGTACAAACAATTCTGCCTCCTTCGAGATCCGGCGGATCTGATCTGAGGACGAGAGAAGTCTTCTAAGTCACCTCTCAAGAACTTCTTAAGATTCATCAGATGACTGTCTCCGTCTTGCTGAGCTTTGATACGTCTCCATCGTTCCGCTTGATACTCGACGGGTCCCATAGGCTCCTGTTGATCAGGCTCCTGTCGGTGTTGACTACGTGTTATCGCGGCCATAACCCTCACGGGTGCCGGTAACGGTGCGGAATCTGCTCCTGGGTGCGCATCATTCACGACTTCAGCAGGGGGCTCCTCTACGAGGGCCTCTGTTGTTCTTCCGAGAAATCTCGACTGGTTTCATTATCCTTTCCGGTATCATCGAGACTTGTTCCAGGTGCATCAACTCGGCTGGTCACTTACGGTCCAGGCCTCGCCTAGTGCTAGGGTCTTGGACGTGAGGTAATCCGCTGCCTGGTTATAATCACGCTTGACGTGTACCAACTGGATTGATTTGAACTTCTCTTTCAGGACTGCATACTCGGCTAATCGTCGTTGGAGATTCGGCTGATTACAGTTGATCAATCCTTGAGCTTGTTGGATTACAATCCGAGAGTCTCCAACGACTATTATCTCAGAGATGCCTCGCTCAGACACAAGGATTAGCCCTTCAGTAAGCCGTGGTACTCAGCATCGTTCACAGTGACATCATCTAAAGGAAAGCCTTGGGCGGACACGACGTGCCAACCGGGGAGTTCCCAGATGATACACCCGCAACTTCCTTGGCGAGTAGAGGTTTTCGCAGCGCCATCAAAGCTCATGACATACCCCTTGAAATCTTCTTCCAACATCTCGACGCTAATCACAGGGGGAGGTTTAACTCGTCCCTTAGCAGGGATGAGGGACTCCGCAATCTCATCCAGGTGTTCCCTGGGCGTGATACCTGCTCCTAGGACTGCGGCCAAACCATCTTCATCTCGTTGCACCTTGCATACTTCTAGATCCAGTGAGATAGTATGAGTCCCCATCGAACACACCTTCCGTCAGCACTCTTAGATTTCAACAGCCAGGATAACACGGAATATCTCGTATAGACTCTGATCGGGCAATCCCGGATGAGGGCTTCAAATACGTCGAGGACCCGCATCACTGCAACAACCTCTTTCTCCGCAGCGTGATATCGGATCTCAGACTCGTTCAGAACCCGGCCGGTGAACCTGACTGGGTGGATCACTCCGTCATACTCTTGACCAAGGACTGCACAAGCGGCCCACGGGTTGGCGTGAGGAATGATTACAAATGGTCGGGTCCGATCCGGGTGTCTCAACAGAGGTGTAGACACTATCTTCCGCTTGAGAATCTCGAATGCCTCTTTGGCTCGGGTCAAGTCACGTCCAGCCTTGATCTGCTCGTCAGTCAATTCGTAGAGTACTGCTGCTATAACTGGGAAATCTTCGATGAACTTGTGATAGTAATTCAGACTTCCAAGGAACGACTGCACGCCTTTCAGTGTTGACGGGAACGGTAGATCTTGGACAGACTTCGCGATCTTCGGTATCGCCCTGATTCCTTCAGCACTGATCTCGTGCGAGAGATACGGGATGGACAGCTTTCCGAACTCGCTCTTTGGCAGACTCACCGAAATATTCCAGTAGCGAAGCCTGTACAAGAGTGTGTTCAGATCGTCACATAGTTGATCCCACGTAGGCGCCCCATGCGCAATGTCGTCGATGTACGAACTCCGTCCAAGAACCGGTCCCATTTGGGGCGGGGCCGGGATACTCCGCTTGAACACCGTCATGTGGTCCGTTAGGATCGGGACTTCCTGATCGACTCCTGACGTGCTTCGCTTAGCCTGATCCAAGTTTAAGAATTCCAATACATCTGAATCCACTAGCCTCTCTTCTTCGGGAGGTAATCGGACGAAACCCCAAAGGCAGTTATTGATGACTGCTGGATATACCAGTGGTGCATTCTTCAGACCGAAGGGCATTCTTACCCATTGAAAGTGTCCAAACGGGCACACGAAAGCCGAAATAAGCTTAGCTCGTTCGGTCATCCTTATTGCCCAAAAGCCACTAGCCATATCTAGCGACATGAACCACATCGCTCTCTCGAAACCAATCAAAAGATCGTCAATCAGTGGCAACGGGTAATTAGACAACTTGATGAAACTGTTCACCACACGGTAGTCAATACACATCCGGATGTCCACTCCATTCTTCTTCAAGACGATCACGATAGGAGATGCCCAAGAGGACTCCGAAAGTTCAATCAGTCCAGTCTCCAATAGCTTCTTGAGTAGCTCGTACACTTTCAAGGCGAGGTGTGGTGCGACCGAACGTGGTCGTTGTGCCACTGGTTTGGCATCTCCCACGTCTAGATCACATACCACTCCTCTGGCCGGCGCAGGTGCAGCATTGCCATCTCCCAGAAATATCTTCCGATGATGCTCCAGTATGGTTCGCAGCTTCCGATCTTCCGCCGGTGTAGTCCTCCCGGGGACACCTACATCTGCTTTTGAGATATCACATTCGGGGCTCAAGTCCTTCAATTCTGGAAGCAGCGCAAGTTCGTCTCGCAACTGTGACATCCGCTCACTACCCTCGTGAATATACACTCCGGGTTCCAAGTCGAGATCTTCCTGGTTGACTCGCATACACCGGGCAAACTCGGCTTCCAACTTCGCTATCGGTGTACTTAGGGGGCCCCAATCGGAATGTCCTCATCTTCTCCAGAGACCGGTAAAGATATAGGATCTGAGCTGGATGACTCAGAGTCCGACTCGGTCTGTGTAGCTGCGTCCCTGGATTCGGTCGTCTGGGTTGACCCATTCACTTTAGGCCTGGATTGTTCCAACTCGCGTTCGGGCTGCTTACTAGTCGGCTTCCGCAACTGTGCCATCCGAACCATGGTTCCCTCAGGGCTTGGCCTCAGCAGGATCCTGGATGGCCACTGGTATTCCGGGCTCTCGACACATGGAGGTTGTAACGACTCCTCGTAAGCAGCGATCCTACGCTCGAGTCTTCGTCTTCGGCGGCAGACTTTGTGTTCTCGTAGATAAGCTGCTGCCACTCCTTGTACCTCGGGGACCCTGGGCGGACATACCGTCCAGCCCGTGGGAAATGTCCATATTCCACAATCCTTGCCACTGATAAGTCTGTCCCAATCCAGAGCATTGACTGGGATATGTTCACAACTTTGACTGCGACTGCCCAAGACTTAGTGGCGTAGATGATCTGTGTCACCCACCGGTCTCCGCGGCCTGCCCAAACAACTTCGCGCTGCGGATTGCTCTGACCATACCGTATCTTGACGATGGCATGCTCCCCTGGTTGCAGGTAGGCATCTCGCTCGGGTCGCACGGGCAAATCCAGTCCAACATGGTCCCGATCGGGACCGCCGCACATCATGATGGCTTCTTCATCTGGGAGCTGCACAAGCCCCTCACGCACACACAACCTTACTCCGGCGGCATACATGAAATCCATCCTAAGAGCACTTCTAGATCTTCACCGATGTTCGTCAACCAAACTTTCATGACATACACCACTCTCATTCCCAGTGTGATTTTGACCATAGCCGTCGCAGTGATATACGTTTGGACTCCGCCCAAACCTGATACTTTAATCGGGTCCGGGAGCATCTGAAACTTTAGTTTCAACCTACGCGCAAGGTCCAAGCTAATCATACTTCCAGACGCCCCCGAATCGAGCAAGATTCGGGTCCGTTCGTTATTCACTGTTCCATGCACCATAGCAACGCCGTGACTATCGCTTGACTCATGGTTTTCCCACCATCCATACTTCTGACGGGTTGTAATCTGAACTCGACTGGTAGATCATCTTCAGACGAGAATGGATATATATGGTCAGAGTCGGTAGGTTCTCCTTGAATCATAGTCATGCATTGTTGGTTATCTGGTTTCTTCACTCTCAATTCTGGTCCAACGTTTGCCAACACACACAATCCTTGGGGTAGCTTAAGCCCGTCGCGTTCTGGATCCCCATCCAGCGGGCTTGTTAGTTTAACTGCTTCCCCGGACTGTCCTTCCCGTCCAGCAGTTCCTGAGGACATCGGGAGGTAAGCCTGTTAGCGTGCCATTCCGAGCGAGAGCTTTCACGGCTTGCATCATCTCGTATTCTTCGCACTGGTCACCGTGATACTTGCCACAATACGAACATGTACGGACCTTGCAGCTATAGCCTGGATGGCCTTCTCGGCCGCATCGATCGCACAGCACGTCCTTCCAGCAATTCTTCTCTCTGTGTCCGAACTTCATACACTTCTCACAGAACTCGTTCCGATCGGGATTGTCTCGTCGGGGTGACTGCCACCCGGGCGAGGCGACTGCCATCCTTGCTGAGGAGTAGACTGCGGTGGACGCCATCCTGCATTCTCCATCGCGCGGTAGACTGCGCTCCGGATGTCCTGTTCAGACAACGCATTGGTCTCCGGGATTGGCCCACAGGGGCTCCCCGCTCGGTGATCTTTACCTCCGGTTTGGCGGATACTTCTTCCACTTCATCGTCGAAACGTACATGCCCTTCAGACTCCCATCCGCCTTCGTCTTCGCTCACACTCACAAATGCACGGCTTCTGGACTTGAAACGGGTCGGGTCGTATTGTCTGCTCGGAAATCGCGCTTCTGCGATGAGGCTGTCATATCCCCATCCAGACCCAGGTCTTCGTTCTGCTTCAGCACAAACTCCAAATCTTCCAAGTAGCGGAACCGCTGGTTGCGCAGAACAACCTTAGCTGAGAATCCCTCAAGTTCTTTATGAACCGCTTGATGTGTTCACCTCGTTCCTTCTTCGACTTCCGGAAACGAACATCGGCCTTCACGCCAGCTTCATTGAGCCTGTAGAAGAACTCCAATGCACTCTCAGACGACTTCTGTCTCATGGTGAAGTAACGCTCAGGTTCAGATGTACGTGCCTTCAGATACATGCGCCTAAACTCCGACGACATCCTCTTCCAATCTTGGAGCACGTGTTTGGGGAGTTGTCCTCGCCAATTACGCACGGGTGACGACATCTTCATCTTCAGTTCACGCAAATTGACTTGGTCAGTCCAACCCCCTTGGGCCGACATGTTAATGAACTTCTCCCACCAATTCTTCGATCTCCGATCGAGGCCTTCTCGTCGAACATCCCCAGCGTGGCGGAGTTGATATACGGCCTGAAGGTGAACATCGTGTTCCCAGCTTTGGATGTAGACGGCAATGCCAGTGATGACTTGACTTCCTCGCCTAGCTCATCACCCGAACTGCTGCTTGAGCTGCTGTCGCCTCTGACTCTGAGCTTGAACTGCCACTCGAGTCTGACGGGTCATTACTCTGGCGCGTCCGCTTATGTGGCGACTTCTTCCGCTTGAGGCTGGTGTTTAACTTTCCACTCCTTTCGTAAGCGTCTTCCCCGCAGATTGAGGTACTTTGGTTCGCCCTGCGTCCTCGGCGCTCCGGTAGCAGCGGGCTGGCATGAGGCTCGGTTAATCTCCTTCGGCGCTACGGTCCAGCAATTCGAGCGAAGTCGGCCTCTGGTAGTGTCGCACGCAACTGATCGAGGACTGTTCTTGGAACGTTCTTCAACCAGATTGTGACTGGTCGCCGGTGCCCTTTCCATGATTACGCTCTGAGACATGGTTGCCGTTTAGGGTCACCACTGTTTGCTCGCGTGGTGGTTGCTGGTTTAGGGTCAGCCATTGCGTAATCCGATTGGACTTGGGCTGATGACGCGCGTAAGTCACGGATATGTCCCGCTTTGGAATTCTTGGATGTTCCGGGCAGTGACACGCTCTTCTTCCCGCACGATCTCCAACGCCGGGAGCTTCCGCTCCACGTCTTCCAAGGTGTTGGGCTTGCGCCGTCCAAGCGCGCGCTCGGCTTCGAGCTTCGCGTCTGCTTCGGCCTGGCGCTGCTGCAAGTGCTGCGCGGCGGCGGCCTCCGTGCGCTCGCGTTCAGCCTTCGCGGCCTGTTGGACTGCAGCCTGGATAGCGGCCATGACGCCGGAGAGTTCAAGTCCGG